>BMAO01016056.1:0-73004 GCA_019973975.1 Trichonephila clavata | reverse complement strand
GTTGAATTTCGACAGTGCTTTAATAGAATTTCGACAGTGCTTTAATAGTCATAATAAAAGTAATGATTTTATGAAAACGTGTGCTCATGTGGTACACACGTACGCTTCCGTGATCAAGAACACATGCATATGCCCTCCTGTCAGCAAAATATGAACTCTCTAAGATTTGAGAATCGTCCAGATTTCGTCCTCATCACTTGACTTTGAGTCTATTGCACAAACTTATGAGTATTGTTGCAATTAGCCTTTCAGGTATTTTAAAGTGAGATATTCATAAATAAAAGAAAATCAGCCCTATATTCTCTTTTTGTGTATTGACATCTATCAACTTCTCAAAGAACAATATTTTATTGAAAAGCTAGGACATGCACTTCATTTCGGCGCATCAAAATTTTCCTAAAATTCGGGAAATGAAAGTGAGAGAGAGAAAGAGAGATATAGAGTTATATTAACTTCGCACTATAGCTTTGGATCCCGCAATGGTTTTGATTTGAAGATATTTTCAATTGCATTGATATCAATGTTATTATTAAAGTAACTTTAGAAAATCATAGTAATTATAGCGTTACTTTTAAATTGCAAAGATTTAAAACATTTATAGATTTAGACTTAAAAGAAAACTTCATTAATTTTAATGGTTCTTTGTATAAACAAACTAACAGTAGACCACCTTGAGGTTTGCCTCAATGTGGTCCTGCTAGCAATAGTTTAAGTACACTTTTACGAATTTAAATACATTATTAATAATGATAATTACATTTTAGATACATAGATGATCTAATTAATTTTGGTAAAGCAAAAATAATGTTAATCCCGATTACTTAAGCCTCGTTAAAATTAATATTTATCCAGTTAAACTAATTACTTGATGTATCATTGTATATTAAGGGTTACAAATAATATAGTATTATTTATGATAAAAGAGATAAATTTAATTTTAACATTCTTAAAGTGCCATACTGGAATTCGAATTTATCTATATCTATAAATAGAAGTATTATTTTTAATTAGGTTTATCGTAATAATTATTAGCTAGTGATAAACCTGATATATATTTAAATTTTAGTGACTTTATTAACCATCGTATTGAACATGGATACTAATTTTATTTACAGCTATATTTCTATTAGTTCTCAGTGAAATGACAATGTGAAATAACAACAGCATTTTATATTAGTTGTACAGTTATTCGATAGTTGGCGCCATATTCTAATAAATAAATAATAATATATTTTATTTAAAATTAATTGTATATGTCTGGGTTGCATTTTTATTTTCTATAAATTTTAAAACAATATTTAGAGTTTCTAAATATATATACATAAACTTAATGTATTTTATCATAATTTACTAATTCAATGCATTACTGATATAATTCTTTTTATCGCGTGGGAAAAATGGTTATTGCTGTGTTCACGTAGTATATTTTACATCTAATTGTTTTAGCATTGATTTTAACATATACTAGGTATTATTAAAGGCTATAATTCTATCGTTTTATATTAATAGAATGTTTTTTTATTTTGCAATAGTTAAACTTCTCTTGATATTCCTTAATGCTCAGAGTATTGGCAAATACCGGTGAAGGTGGACTAGCGGCAAAACTGTTTAAACTGCAATCCTGGTTAATAAGGCCAGAAGTTTGCTATGCTACTACTGTGGCTAATATATATATACTTTTTACTATCTTGACTAGTTATCTTAGGTTTATACTTATTTTGTGCATATTTAGGAATTATACATACATATTATATATATATATACCATATATATATATATATTATATATCAATACATGTATATATATATATTATATATCAATACATGTATATATATATATATATATATATATGCAATCCTGGTTCCTAAGCCAGGAGTTTGCTCTAGTACTACTGTGGCTAAGACTATTCTATCCTGACTATAGTTATCTTAGGTTTGTAACTATTTTTTGTATATATTTTTGTAATATATTTATATATAATACATCATGGAAAGTATGCAACTACATTCTTCATGTAATCTTCAAAACTATATAGTAGTAGATTTATGTTATAAATTATATGTCGTATCTGAAACGATAAGTTAAAGCGAAAATAAAGTATGTCACAAGCATTTGTGCTAAATATATAACGATATTTAAATGAAGTAAGTTATATATTCAGGGTGTCTCATAAATAGCCAAAATACTGCATATCCAAATTCCTGGTTGGAAGTGTATACAAACGTCTCAAAGAGTTGTCCTCTACGATCCCCAATTTATTTCAAAATTATGTAAAATGATGGGCCTGAGTTTTAATGTGGAGCTTTCTCACACTTGTTCGCTCCTTGTACGCAATTGGGTTTGTCGACACTGTGAATTACGTCCGAGCCAGCTTGCAGCTGGCTCAGAAGTAGGGGTTCGGTTATAGAGCCACCGCGATACCCAGATCTCACACCGTTTGAATGCATATACAGTAAGGCAATCCCAAGTATTGAGTGCATCGGGTCGTAGTGACAGCACAAAAATAAATTTGTTGTTCGTATGTATACTGATTGTACTTCGATGGACATCACGCTACTACGACTTATGTACTCATCCATTCTACGACAAGCTGAAGCTTGTCTCGATATACACAGAGAACATTTTCCTTTCGAAATATTTGGAAATAGTGCTGATGATAGATCCAATATGGCATATTCTCCATGCACTAGCTGGGAAGTCATACTTTCCTTTTCTTATTTTTCTCGTAAAGTATGAATCGTACAGGTAGAGTTATTTGGGAAGTTTATATGTACTTCCAAAGTGGAATCTAAATGTGCTGAGTTTGGGCTCTATTTTCGAGACACCCTGTATATTTTTGATTTTTCATGTTGTACATGTAATAATTTGATGAAAACTCTAAATGTTATAGTTTGTTAAGCAACGAGCGAAAAGTATATAATGTTCAAAATTAAAACTTATATATTTTAAATTTTTATCACCTTAATTCTCCACACATGGTTAAGGAAACAGACATTGAAAACATGTTCTTTCAATTTACTGCATTATATAATAAGAAATGAGACAATACAGAAGCAACCGAATTTTGGACTTACCTGAAACTGACGATGAGGGTAAATTTAACCCTTACTAGTAAGTCCAACCCTCTCATTGTACATACTTTTACTAACAAATTGTGTGGAAATTAAAGCCTATAAGAAGCTTTATAGATGTATAAATATTTATTTATTCAGTATTTAATGTTCGTTTTCCTTAATGCTTTAATAGTTTAGTTTTGAAAATGACAGTACACATAATTGACAGTACACAATGCAATATATTTTATCACACAAAATTAATTAGCAGAAATACAGGTGATAAGAAAATGAAATAATTACAAATACAAGTAATATAAATTTGCAAGAAATATGATTCACAATTAGACATTAGCTCAAATATAGTAATATGCACGTTTGACAGTTAAAACAACAAATTTGCCCCAAATTGGTATCTGGAAAATCTCAAAGATTGAGAAAATTATATTTTGTCTCTTGCCGCTTTGAAATTTAAGACTTGTACTCGATTGATTTGGAGGAGAATGGCATATGATGCATATAGAACCAACTCGTAGTTATTCCACCATCTAATTAATTTTCAACTTGAAATTCACTAATCAGAGGATTGCTTAAAACCTATACAAAACCCAGTGCAGAAATATCAAGGGCACGTTGAAAAAAGTAAAATAATTTAATTACCCAAATTGAAAGCCAATTCAATTATTTTTAAATTTTCCAAAATTAGGAGAATTACTTAAAAAATTTAGATTTTACACGATTGCTAGCCAATTTTTTTTTAATTTATCCTGTTCATTTGTCATATATTGAATGTATCTGTATCTTGATTTAATTAACAACAATTATCCACCAATAATTACTTCTTGTTCAGAAGTATCTCCAAATTACAAATTTTCAATCAGGTTGTACCGAGTTTCAGAAGCTAGGGCAAACTGGTTCGTGGACCGGGGTCTCTTTTTTACTAATTCATGTATCAAATTAGAGATATCACATTTTTCACTTAAAATATTGCATGTAATTATCTTTTTGAGCACACCGATTTTCTCAATTTTTGAGCCACACATATCTGCATATAATTTTGAATAACCTAGTGCTCTACAGTCCTTTAATAGGCCAAAAAAAAAACTAACATACCAGTTTTTGTCATCTATAAAATAACGTCGTGCTTCAAAAACGGTACATGATCGAAAGCGTTTTGTTTCATTCACTATTTAACACTAACCTGAAGCAAATTTATCCCAAAGTTTTGAAAATCAAAAGGCGTTAATCAACTTGCAACTAGTTGCGTGGATGGCGTGTACTTAATGATAACAGAAATATTTGGTACGTGATTGCCTCATCCTTGCTCACATTCATCTCCACATAAACGTCCAAATTTACCAACACAGAAAATCACATTGCCAGAACATTCTACAGCATTACTGTGATTTTTTCAAAAATGACACATTATGTGAATTTATTTCACGTTATCAACACGAACATCTTTGGCATTTAACTAAAGCTCTAAGAGGATTAATTTCCCTCAACAAATTTTGTAACACATCAATGCTGCTGGATGCTTCCACATTTCAGAGAATTAGAATAACACTGCTCTAACTACAGGTGCACTCAATGGCAAAACTAGTCTTCCTCATCACTGTGCATCATCAAAACTAAATTAAACTGGCGTTTGCTTCTATCCTAATAATTTTTACGATAGGAGTAGATTGTTTTTCCAGCTCCACACACACATACACATGCATTACAGATATTAGAAAGTCAGAAACAGATTTTCACTTAGAAATGAGTCATTTTTCTTCTTATGACCGTAAAAATGAGTTATGTTCGCTGTTTTTAGTATTTCTATGATTATTTATATTAATAATGAATATAGAAATAAGAAACACATCAGAGAACGCGGGGAGGTATATTAACAAATGTCAAAAATATCAGGTATGGAGCTCTCTTCTATGTTGAAATTAAAAAAAATGAGAAATTTAAAAAGAGAATCCAAATGATCTCTACAGAGCATTTGGTGTTAATAAGGTAAAAAAAAGAAGAAACGTTACAATATTATGAAAAATCATCATGTATATTGTGTATACTATAAAACGAATTATACCTTTAGTTTGTTTATACTTATAAATATTAATGTTGTGTTCAAACATACTTAGATTACTTTAACATTTGTTTCCAGTGAATTTTATCCTTTACTCATTAAGGAAGTTATAAAAATCAGGAAATTAACTGATTCATTCTAATTAATCTTATTTTATCTTACTTCCTGAAATAAAGAAAAAACATGTTAATATTATCCTAACCTATAAGTAATAGATATTATCACGAACAAGATATTATAGGGATATCTAAGTCCACAATTTCACATTAATCACATTCTCAATAACGGTCAGATGCGTTTCTGAAAACAATTGAATTTGATCTCGTATCTCTTAATTGAATTTCTTTAGAACGTATGTATCATATTACATAATTGAATGGTTATTGGGATAAATATATTTCCTTTCGTTTTGTTTTTTAGGAAAGGAGGAGCAAGGATAACGATGGGAACAAAATACTGTCACCACTGTTAAATATTAAAAAAGTTATTAAAATGAAGCAAGTTTCCGCTAAATAGTTTAAAAATGGAACAAAAATATAAAGTGCTTTTTTATACACTATTTTTAATAATTTAGAATCGGTATGAAAAATTCAAAATGTGTGAAACATGATACGTTATTTTTTATTCTATTGCTGCCATTTGAAAAGTGTTATATTAAATTAAAGATTGTAAGCTTTGTACTCTCTTATAAAATCGAGAAATGCTTTAAATGAAATGACGCCACTAAATGCTGCGTAGGCAGCTAATAGTTTTAAAAAACTGTTGCAATTCTTGTATCAATACAATAATTTCCCTGCGTGCAATGACAGCATAAAGTAACATCTTTTGATTTGGCGAAATTGGTCGTTGTTATGATACGTTAATCCCTACATTACATGCACTATACGAATTGTTCTATCTCACCTTCTTCTCCACACTGGTAGTTTCAAAGGTAGTTTTTTTATGTGATTCAAGGGCGTCCCTTCAAGCAATATCTTCCATCGAGGCACATTTATCAGTCGATATTCTAAAATGTCAACTGTTAGTTGGCGATTTACTTCAATGTCATGTAGATATTGCCATGCAATAGATTCCATCACAGTGTGGCATTGATGGGAATGGAAATACCGGTTGCTTGGCGAATAAGGCGACAAAAATCTTCCAATATTCTGAACATAAATTCCTTCTTATAGTGCCAAAGGAATCATAAAGGAGTACCACAAAGAACACTTGTGGTCGAAATAAACCAAAAGAATAATCAAAAACTGTGTTTTAGCAAACTCCTTCGTATTCCAAAAAGGCCACGAGATACAGCTGTGTTCGAATTTCGAATCATCACTGGCCACGGCTGCCTATCCAAACATCTTAAGGGGGTCACTTCACGCAGCCTTTTCCCTATCTCCGTAATGTTAAAAATGACCAAATTTAAGGAACATTTTTGAAAAATTGACAAGTTGTACAGTCAAGAATTTTTTTGTGTAGATTTATTGTATTGTTTTTATTATTTTAATGAGAGCATTTTTCAAAATTTTGATTAGTTTTTTTAAAAAAATTCATATGTGGAGTAACACGTCAAAATTATTAAAACGATACAAATTCTTGTACATTTTAATCCATAAAATTTTTTGAATAATTTTTTTGACAAAATCTCTCATTAAAATATTTATTTGTATAGTTTTAACATATGTGCAAAGTTTCAAAGCTATAAATTAAGTAGATTTTTCAAAAATGTTCCTTTTGTGTTGAAATTTACACTTTTGAGAAATAGTGATTTAAAGTAAAAATTTACTATTAACTAATACGTACCAGAACCACAACTTGGATTTCTGGTATCATATGCAAGATCATCTTCTTGTCTACATTTTAATTGTTTGTTTTTAGTTCTAGCTTCTTTGGTTCATTGTAAAACTGCCTATTTTGCTTTCTTAATATGCGCATGATCTACTTCTTCCAACGCTCGACATTTGTAAAATCCAGGGTTTGAATGTTTAATACATCTAAAACTTTTAATTTGGTAATGAAACCTTGATTATATAAAAATGTAGCTTCAAATACTATAGTTTTTAAAGTTCCTAATTGTATAAATAAAGTTTTTGGAACTATAAATCAAATATAATTTAAGGTTTCATTGAAATTTTAAGTTTTACCGTTAAAGCACGTAAAAAAGAGTTCACGACTAGAGAAATCTCTAAATACTTTTTTAATGCAATTGCTAATTGCAATAGGTGAGTTGTGTTAAGCTTATATGTGTCACCTTTCAGTATGAACCTATTATATTCACACCACGAATCACCTCCCATGGGGCATAAGCCGTGTCGTATTTTCAAATCTGTGGAGAGTTTATGAAAAAAATATAGCCCAAATAGTTTGCATCATGACTGACAAGTTTTCTGAGTTGCTTCAAATAGCCACACGAAACATAGTATCTTTACAATTTGTCTATTACTGCATCTGTTAATCTATAACGACCTCCTAGAGATTTTTTGTCCACAAGATTTTTGCCTTTAAATTTTGATTTTAATGCCCTGTCATGTCTCCATCCTTTTCTCAACATGACCAACACATTCTAATGTTTTAATGTTGACATCTTTCTAAGGTTAAGATTCTAAAACTGCTTTGTATGCTTTAAAGTCCTCATCACCCAAATATTTTGTCGCAATTAGTAAATCGTAATTTGTGTATCGTAAATTGTGTCGTGCCTCTGAGCAATGGAAAATACAAAGTGCACCTTCAACTTTCATCCCCCTACTACTTCTGAAGTAATCTGCCGAACACTCAATGTTATGTACATTGTCGTTAAAATTACTTGAGTATTTCCTCTATAGTTTTTCTTCATCAACAACTTTCCCAGTGTTCACACTAACTGCTGTAATACCATTCAGAGAAACATGACCCCTTTTTTGCCAAATGCCGTAGACAAACACCGGTACAATAGGACTTGCATTATTAAATGATATCATTTCGACAGCAGTTATATATATAATACCATAGACTGGCTACTTTCTGTGTCGTGTTATTTAATGCCATGCATGAACTCGTAAAACCACTTTGGTGGACGTGACAATTCATAACTCAACAAAATATTTTCGCAGTTGCTTCTCTTTTCCAATAAAAATAATAGCATATGAAAGCCTAGTGTTTACTTCATATAATTTTGTATCTTTTTTGATTAACTACTGTTTTAGTAAACCTGGTATTAAGAAATGTTTGAATAACATCACAAAAGCCACAACATGTCAACAACTTTAGAACCAAACTTTGGATTTGGCGACCAAAATTTATGTTGAATACCTTGTTTTTTACATTTTATTTATAATAAATGTGGTTTCAAAGCACAAGAAAACAGTAGAATGTTCATTATTTCAAAAAAAACTTTCAAATGAATCTAAAAGGAAACATACTCTTTATTTGACTTACCTAACTTAGCTTTTAAAGTTGAATTATTCATGTATAATTTGAATTTATTATTCTGACTTATGACGCATTTAATTTCTGGAAAGTTTGGGTTTTTGTACCTTTGTTTACGCTTTGTAAACGTTTTACTATTAAACATAAACATGTTAAAAAAGGTTTTGATAGAAACAATGTTTCCAATAGCAGAAATTCTCAAAATATTTGAAGAGGTAAAAAACAACACGCTAGTTTCCAGAAAGTAAACAAACAGCTACAATTATTCACTTCACTTCTTTCCTGAACAAGTTACGGATCAAAATAAATCCTTTTAATCAATTTAAAATATTTGATGAGGCTGAAAAGTAGCAAGTGTCTTTTGTTTTGAAATGAAAGGGGCGTGGCAATCAGCTGGTTTTGGGTTTGACGGATGTAAACAAATTTTTAAAAAAATATTAAAAATACTTCTAATTCAACTAGAACAAAAATTTAAATTGCAGTAGAAAGAGAAAGAGTGGTATTTTATTTTTCAATCAAAATTGAAAAATCGATTTTTGGATCGACTTTTGTGAAGTGACCCCCTTAACATGACAGGCATTGGCCCGAGTCCCATCTGTAAACTGTGTGACTCCAATGAAGAAAGTCGTCATTCATTTGACACTCTGCCGTGCACTCAGCTCTGGATCCATGTGAAGCAGATATTGGAAGCCAGACACAAAATGTACGATTTATAGACTATACTGGGGACCTATGTTTAACCCGTGGTCACTCGCGCCTGTTTTTGTACCATCGTTACTCGCGGGGTGTAGAGAACACCCCAAACTTGTAACACGTTTATTTAAACATGCAAAAAAAAAAATAAGTCAATAATGATGCACATTTGTAAAATACAAGATATTTTTTGTATGATACAAATAAAAATATTACATTTATTTTATACAAATTGGACTGACATTATTTTAAAATAAACTTGCAAAATTTTCATTTTAAAATACATAATTTTATATGTTTTGTAAACCACGAGAAAAACGTTTATATCAGTAATAAACTTACTTCGTAATTAATGTTAAGAATAGTAGAAACTAAAAAAAAAACAAATATTCTAATCATTTTCCAAACATGCAGAGCAGACTATAAACATAACTCAATTGCTCGCAGAAAGTTTTCAGTACCCCAGATAAATTTTTGAAGGTCGTTAAGTTCCAATCGTCCGAGCGAGAATGATTGTATCATGTCTGAAGGTTCAATGACCAAAAATGAGAAGCTACTGAAAAATCGCGGTTCTGAGCATTCTTTTTGAAATTTTAGGAGGCTTTTCTTGTCGTTAGGGTGTACAGAGCACCCCTCGCGAGTGATCGCGGGTAAATTATTTTCTTATTTCTTATTTATTTTTTTCCTTATTTTTTGTCAATATTCTCCGTTTCTCATTTTGTTTGCAGTTGTCTTGTACTCCACCATTGTAAATAACAATAATAATAATAATAAAAACATTATACGCATGCAAAACCCAAGCCATTAATATCTAGCAGGTCTTCTAGATTTATTTTCAAAGAAATTTTTTCATTTGTATTACGTTAATTGTTTTAAGTAAAAATATACTTTAAGCCTTTGCCAGCTTCTGAAGTGCATCATAACTGCTAGGTTACTTAAAACAACTGAAAGTTAGAAATATAACTCATCTCAAATAAAAAGATCAAATATATTTTCTTGTATTTCCGTAAAATAACTGGATGATGGATAGAGATGACTGAATATAGTACGCGGAATGCGATAAAGATGGAATACAAATTATTCCAATAAATTTCTGTACTTTATATATTTAATCATTTATAAAGAATGTTTGGATTTGTATTACGTGATATATAATTGGGACCGAAAGTAAATGCATATTGGAATTATTTCTCATGATGTACATGGAACAATTAGCACACAATAAAAATTATGTACAGTCATACAACGCTAACAAAAACGTTTTATATTTAATGCTTATTAATTAAATGAAGTTATTTTTTTATTAAATGTAATGAAGAATTAATAGTAATTTTAAGGATATATACACTGGTGTCCAAAAGTTAAGCATAATTTATAATTATGTGATTAAAGAAGGAAATGCAAATCAGAATGGCGGGAAACGGGATATGTGAGTGTAAAATGGTTATAAAAAAAGGAAGCAAATGAAAAGAATGGTAATAATTAATTTTATTATCCGAAGTAGCAGTTTGAAAGAAAACTGAGCATAGCAAGAATTCCCAATTTAAGGGGAAAATGAAAGAAAACATTAAATAAAATACAGATGCTGCAAGTTAATAAGGCTTGTGGTCCCCTCTGACAGCCAGGCACGCTACACAGCGATTTACCATACTTGCTATGAGATGATGAATGACTCGTGGGCTCAAACGGTTGCAAGCTTCTTGGAGAGCTCTCTTCAGTTCTGTAACGGAGCTTGGCGGATGCGAAAGGGCTGCAATTTGCCTCCAGATTATATCACATATATGCTTGATAGGATTTAAATCAGGGGAGTTCGCAGACCACGACATGCGATGGATGTTTTCCGTTTCAAGGAAATCATCAATCAGCACTGCGCGGTGACATGGCACATTATCATCCTTGAATAGGAAGTCAGGACCGGCAGTACCTCGAAACAAGCAAACATAAGGCTCAAGAATTTCGTCTATGTATCTTTGAGCCGTTACTGACCCTGTTTGAAAGAAATGGAGTTCTGTGCGGCAGACCATCGGGATGCCTGCCCATACCATTACTCCCATTGATGGAAAATGATATCTTTCCGTTATGTTTCTGGGTTCAAAACATGTTCCACGTTCTCTCCATACCCGCCGAGAATCACTACCAGACTACACCGGTACCCGTCACTGAACATCACATTGGCCCACTCTCCCACACTCCAATGTTGATATTTCAACCTCCAGTTCAAACGAGCGCGTTTATGCACAGACGTGAGAAGAATGCAAACTGCTGGTCTTCTGACATACAGGCCAGCATGATTGAGTCTCCTGTAAAAATTTGTCTCAAAATTCGTATTCCTGTGGCGACTGTGAGCGCCGAATCCAGTGTTCTGGTAGTACTACCCCTCTGACGTCGCGCACTTATTACAAGATATCGGTCTTGGCGAGGCGTCGTGACACTTCGTCGACCTGATACTGGTTGTCGGGTAACATCTCTCGTTTTTTGAAACCTCTGCCTAAGTCTTGAGATCGCAGACTGGTCCACATTCAGATTTCGAGACACTTCGGTTTGTGATCGTGAAGATTCCAGCATTTCAATGATACTTCCTTTCGTAAACATGTCCAATTGGCGTCTTTGTGCCATCATTCAACTTGTTTGATGGTTAACAACGTTCCTTCACACAGCAGTTGCACGAAACTTGTCTGAACTGCCTATGCTGCGTGAATTGGTTTCTCCGCGTTGCAATATGCGCTGGTGTTTCGCACAGGACGTAGTCAACTGGAAAGTTTTGCCTACACCCAATGTTTCTTCTTCACCCAATTAGTATCCATAAGAAATGTGCACTAATTTTACGAATATTTAATCCATGTTTTTCGCATTTTACGATTTATGCTTAACTTTTGGACACCAGTGTATATATACTGCTTATGAATTTAATTTATTGCACTGCACTACAAACAGACTCATTTTGTTTTCCAAATTTTAATAATAAAATAACGAAGACTGAAAGGGAAGAAAAGAAAGTCTTAAAGCTGTAGTGATTATTTTTTGCGCTCTCTTAGCTTACTACAGTTTTAAACTATTTTTTGATTAAGTAAAATTTTATGTACATATAAAATCGATCAAAATTCTAATTAGCTTTGGTAATGTTGAGTAAGTGAATATTAACTTCGCACTATTTGGCTACTCTAGGGTGTTTAGCGACGGACCTCGTAATTTTGAACCATGATCAAGTGACGAAGACGACACCTGAGCATACGCGTGCCTATGCGGAAAACGGTGGCACTGGTTTGTGTAATTATCAATAATTGTACCTGCCACAGAACTTGTGGCACAAAAAATTCTTTAAAATAGTTAGAACTTACTTCATTGCATCATTTACATACATACTTTCAAATCATGAAAAAATATTTGGTCCAATAAATCAAATGTGATTTTGGACAACAAATTTATTGTATGAGGATTGCCATAAAACGAATAAATATTACGAATACTGTAATGCTCTTTTTATTGCTGTCACCTTAATATAGAGATTTAATGTTGAAAAAACCTTGTAAATAGAAATTTTCATATAAAGATTGAATTATATTTAGTTCATTTTAATAAATATTTAACATTCTTTATGAAAGATAAAAAAGTAATTTAAAATAACACAAATAACTTAAATTCACTTTATCAGACCAAAACAAATAATTTGGGATAATGAAGGAATTAAACACAAAAAACTCCGTGTATTAATTTATTTAAAACCAATTTAAATGAAGTATAAAGCTTTGAATAATTACTGCTAATTTAAGAGAACCAGGATATGCTCGAAAGTGTAAAATGCCACAATTAGGACCCTTTATTTATGCGACATATATTTTTCTAAAATTTTCAATAGAGCTTAGATATTTTACGTTCGTAATAAAGATAATTTAATTATGCTGTAGAACTACAAAAATAACTTTTTAGTTCAAAAGTTTTTTTCCCCCTACTTAATTTAAGTAATACATAATTTTTGAGAACTCATAATACATACTTATGTTTAGGTACCATTTTTTAAAAAAGTATCTTTTTTTTATGTAAAATATTTTTACACATATATAAAAGAATACACAAAAGACAGTGAACCTATTTTTTAATTGAAAATGTAGTATAGTTTCTTTAAAAGGATTATAAAACTTTGAAATTTGGAAAATTTATATTTTTCTGCATTTTATGCATAAAACCACTTTTAAAAAGTTAGTCACTATTTCAATAGAAAAACATTAGGTTCACTATATGCATAGGCATCTTGTATCGAAGTATAAAAAATTTGGAATCTTATAGTTCAATAGTTTAAAAAAAAAAAATTACCTAAATGCAAAAAAATATGCTTTTGAGAGAAAATGTGAAAAACAAAAAAAAAAACAATGTTTTCGCATATTATACACTTGATTAGTATTTGCTTGCCTATTTTATATGCCTAATAATAATCATTTTCAACAGTTACAAAAAGTAATTTTAAATTTTTATTTTTTCCCCTTTGTATTAGTTAACATGAACATAATTTTTGAGATACATATTTTCATGCAGATACCAATTCTTTCAAAAATATTTTTTGAATATACATAAAATTTTACACATATATATAAATCAACATATCAAACGTAATGAACCAGTTTTTTAATGAATTAACAGCATAATTTATTTGAAAAATTAATCACAAAACCTTAAAATTCTGAAAATCTTAATTTTCGAGTTCTTGTAATACATATTATGCCACGGAATAGCGGGGTTATTCATTCAAAAGGAGAAAAAAAATCACAAGTTTATATATATCAAACATAGGGGAAACTACCCAATTAAAATATATCAAAAGGGGCGTAGTCATTTGTTTACATTTTTATTTTTCATATTTTAGGGCTATTTTATCAACAACATATAAGTATTATACATTTTTATGTTCAGAAAAACATGCACTACTTTTTAGAACTGAAATTGAAAATTCTATTTTTTAAAAGTATATGATGTCCTGAATTTCTTAAAAAAAAAACATATATCTAATTTCTTAATTAGTTCATACTACACTGTTTTTCATCATTTACTCATTTGTCGTTCAGCCTCATTTTGTCCTTCATTATATACAGTTACATCTAAATTTTTACAAGAATTATACACATGTTTGTCACATATTAAAAGCATCTTACAAATTTTTTAGAAAAATTTTTTTGGTGATGTACTAACTTGTAAATTTTTTAATATGTGTTTCTTGAAATGTTCTAAAATTTGTAAAAATTTTATAATAGGAATTGAAATGATTTGTGTGGATTTATCAAATGTTGAATAGATTAAAATAAATAAGAAATCAAAGTAGAAAAAATTTTTCCACAAAGTAAGATAAAAACCATATATATATATATATATATATATATATATATTCTTAGTTATCTTAGTTATCTTAGGTCATGATAGACATTATTTAGTTTTAAATATTATGCTCACAAACTATGAAAAACAATATTTAAGTAATCATTATACAATTTATGATTCTCTAAATTACTACAGATTACATTTTTACTTTTCATATAAATTCTATTTTTTTTTACATTAAAAAAGTTAGACTTGCTAACATAATAAAATTTTTTTATTAATTTCAGATGCTTATAAATGATATATAAAACTTAATAGATTATTTGCGGAAAACAAAATATTAGCTTTAAAACATCTACAAGAGATTAAAAGTGTTATTTTTAATTTTTTTTAAAGATTTGTCATGAATTGCCACCAAATTTAGTTTTCAAATTCGAAATTACATCATTCAAAGCAGTATTTCAAGGAAACTGCAAAGTGTGTTAAAGTAATATTAAATAAATAAAGAAAAAAAATTGAAAACGAGAACGTTTACCTTAATCAGTGTTACTTAAACACGTAGCTTAGAAACTAAACCATATATATTTACATTAAGTCATATCGTGAGAATACCTTCTTGGGCTATTTCTTCAAGCGAGAAATACTCGTATTTAAAAATAACCTATATTGTAAGATATTTTTAGCTTTTTAACTAGAATAATTCTGTTAGTGCTGTTATTGTTGTTAGTAAAGTACTGTAATTCTACTAAACCGTACCACTTCTCTCCTTTTACAAGAGTTTAAAAGCGATTATACACTAACTGCCTCACACACACATCACAACATAAGTACATTGGTTTTACAATTCTGACTTAAATACAGTCTATTTTATTTGGAAACAGTTATTTTTAGTCTTTTATTTATAAATGAAATGGATACATAGTCGAAAGTTCTGGATATGCCATATTTCTTCTAAAAGCACAGATTCAAATAAATGCAGAAACCATGATGAATCCCTCAACTAGTTTTGTTTTGGTAGAATTCATCTTATTCTAAAACAAGCTCTACGATGAAGAAATCAAGATTAATCGAGCTTGAAGTTCAAACAAAATGTCCTTTATACAAGCTAGAAAGAAACGTTATATATCTCTTTATATGTTTTTTTCACTTATTTCTATTTATCTTCTTTTACATTGTCGGAAGAACTTATTGAGGATTTGTATTCATGCATCCAACTGAATTTTAGAAATAAAACCTGCTTTACACAATGTTAAATATACAAGAGAGATAGAGGAATATATTTCTTTGGTGACTGCTTAAATTGATAGGTTTGAAATGAAAAACTTTAAGAAATATCTGTTGTACCCGGCGATTCTCAAAATGCACGACGTGCCCTCATGATAACTCACGATGAAAGGTATGAGCATATCCAGAAGTCGGAAATAAAAGATTATTTTTGAAAAATAGTCTTAGCTGTACTATTACCTATGCTTCTGCATCACCGGAGCTAATTAAAACTTAACTGTATAAAAGCTAAGAATGAATTTTGAAGGTATTTTTTCTCTGAATTGACTGCCAATTCGGCACTATTACATTGAGAGTTGAACAACTTAAAGGATTACTACTATTACACAAAATTGTGTGATAAAATGAATTTTCTTAGTATTGTCCTTCCCGTGGTATAGCTATATATATATATATATATATATATATATATAACAAAAGTATTATTATTGCTGAAGCATTTTCCATAAAAGGAGAGTTTTTTGAACAATATGTCACTCTTAAATAATTTTTTTCTTGTAATAATATTCTTAAAACCAAATTTATACGTGTATTATAATTCAGAGGATACTAAATATCAAAATATATTATTCATTTAAGGCGCTATGGTACCATCTTCACATTTTTTTTTTTGTTTTTATTATTTGATATTTGGTTTTAGTTGTATTTTATAAAGGTTAATATTTAAAAATAATAACATACAAAAAAATTTTAATTTGTTGCAAAATGTTCGGTAAAATTAAAATTTTTTAGCTTTTTTAAGCATTTTTAAATCTTTAAGGCTTTTTTAAATATATCTCTTTTCTTTCAAAATTTTTTTTCCAAGAACCTTATAAAATACTACATAAAACTGTGCATGGTTTTTTTGCTGCTGCTACTCTTTAATTTTTTTATAGTTAAACTTCCAAACATTTCCAAAAAAACATTAATTTTGATTTTGAAATTTTTTAGAAAAAGTACTAAACGCGTTAGAGCTAATTCGATGCACAGTTTTACAAAACATACATTTCAGAACATGTATAAAAAATTTCAAACCCATACTTATATTATCAAAAGAGCCTTAGGGTTTTTAATAACAGTATATGTACAAACATTTAACATGCAGAAATATCAGTTTGAAGTTTTCATTCCATGAATAGCATGATATAATAATCATCGAATAGTCTGAAACTTTTATGAAATGTTAACTAACTTATTCAAAACTACTTACCATAACAAATTGCGCAAATGAAGAACAACTAAACAAAATACTGCCATAATAAATATGTAGAAAAAAAACCAATGAAAGATCAATATTTCATAAAACTTTATCTTAATAATTATTAAAAAAATAAAAACACGCACTTCAGAGCTAATTCCATGCTCAGAGCTAATGCACAACATGTACAAAAGATGTTTATGCCCTTTTTTTATTTACATGATTTTAAAAGCATTCGCATGTTAAATATTGTACACGAATGAAAGCAAAATCAAATAGCAATTTTTGGGTAAAATATATCAAAATCTAAGAACTGCATATGTGCATTTATTTAAATAAATATCTTAAAATATTTTAATAATAAAAGTGTTGAGTCTCGCACACATGAGATATATATATATCACCAAAAAAATATATAAAAAAGGGAGAGTTTTTCTATTCTTGCGAATTAGATTTTTAATTATCTGAGTTATCAAAATAAAATTTAGTATTTGTGCTTTGGAAGAATCCGTTTTGAAGTTTTAGTTTAATTCATAATAATATTATAAAAAGCACGCACAACTTTTAAATCTTGACCAAATCCATTTGATTTTCCAGTAAATAATTCACAAACTAGAATTTTTGCATGAATTGCACAATTATTTCTTAAAAAGATTTATTACTGCATGTATAATGTCAATCTTATTGATGCGCATTAGAAAAATATAATTAATCCATTTTTTATCAGGCTCTTTTCTAGCAGATAATCTGAAATGTAGGCGTGGTAGTTGCTGTTTAGCATCAAACAATGCTCCATTACTTAATGAAAAATGCAGGTAAAGCTTTGAAATTTTGCATGCATATTTATAAAGATTCGGGGTATCACAAATAAGCCAATAAAATCTTTTTCGACAGTTTAATGATTTTTAGGGTATTATATCGCCTTAAACGCTTTTTCAAAATTACATTCCGAACGCATTCGGATATCCATACTTCTGGATGGAGTTTGAAACAAAAACTTACAGAGTTCTTTATCTTTCCTTTAATTGTTTGTCAGTGCGTTGGAATACATTTTTTAATTAATGCATAGCACGTTTAAAATATTTATCGAAACTCTAGGTATTTTCCATAACTGCTTTTAACACTGCTACAGTTTTCTTTGATAGCTACTTGGCGATCTTTTCGTATTAACTTTCAAAATTTTTTCACACCTGCATCTGTTTTAAATGTGGTTGTTCACTCTCAACTTTTACATCCCCAAAAGAGTGACAATTTACCTTGAAACTCATGTGTTTTTCTAAATATATTCTCTTATCTTAAGTTCCATCATAAAATAACGTGTGAAGCATTTCAAGAGAGTTTCGATTTCAGATTCACTGAGCCTTAGCACAAAAATTAAAGCAAACACTCTTCTCTCTTTTTTTATCTGTTTCCAAAGCCAAAAATGGTAAAAAGTGTTTATTTAGAAACGCATAATATTAATATTAAATAAATTGTAGAACACATGTTCTTGCTCACACTATGAAGTCAAGCACTGGAATGAGTACTAACAGTTGCAGGAATAAGACTTAAGCCAAAAATTTGCATTTACTTTCTTAGAAAGAAATATAGTAATTACAGTAACTGCCACGTAATTTTCAAATCCTTTTTTGAAGCTGTAAAATACACCCATGTTTCAGTTAAAGAATTATGTGATTAAATAAAGCCGATATGTTGAGTATTCGTATTGCGTCTACTAGTAAAAACAGTATTTCAAATACAATGGATGATTTGCATTTTAAAAATAAGTGTAGATTTAATTTATCTACCAGGTGACACATTATAACAAGTAATCAACATGACAATAAAGAAGTATACTCAAAAATTTAATGTGCCTTTTAACATACCAGAGTTTTGCAGTAAGGACTGTACTGACTGTATCTATACGGCTGACCATTAAAATTGCAACACCATGAAGGGAAGAAAATGGAAAAAAAGGTATTTATTAGACTTAAAGAGGATTAAATTTTCAAGTATCTTGGAGGTTTATGGAAATGCAAAATTAGTAAGAACAGGTGACATGCCTGTAGCTAAAACGGCTCTTACCCGGTTAGGCATGGAGTCCAATTAGGTTTCAATGACATAAAGTCGTAATTCATTCCATGCTACTTCAAGACTATGTCCCTATTCATCAACCATATTATCTGAAGAAGATTGGTGGGCATGTCTCTCAGTAACCATGACTAGATGTTTTCAATAAGTGACACATCTGGAGATACTGCAGACCAGAGAAAAAAGAAGATCAAAAAACGATGCACGACTTTGAATTATCTTTTTGGAAAAGGGGCTTAGAAGACATCGAAGATAGGGAACTACCACTGCACTGAAGATGTCAGAAACGTACCTATCTGCTTTCAAATGGTTGTCAATCCGAACTAGAGACGTGCCTGTCGTATACCAAAAGGCTGCCCAAATCATTAAACTACGTGCAGGGCCCCTATGCCAACATCGAATACAAGCAGAAGACGAGAGGTCTCCTCGGAGCAATCAGTCGCGATTACGTCCATCAGAATACTGCACGCAGAACTGGGGCTCTTCTGAAAGGACGACAGTACGCCTATCCTTTATTCAGTTTTATCATTCGGCGCACTAGAGGTAGTCTCTCTGTATGCTGGATTGCTAGGAGAAACTAAAGTAATGATAACTTGCTGATAGTCCATGTTGCTGTAAACGCTGTCACACCATACCAGTGGATACTGAGCATGCTACAAACATGCCCGTTTCCAGACTAATGGTCCGTGATTTGGTTGTGTGGTTTTGCGAAGCTGGCCATACAATATGTTTGTCCTCTTAGGCGTTATTTTCTAATATCTTCTTAAATTTCAATAATAGTTACTATGGATACACTACTGATTTTCTTTACAATTATATTTCTAATGGTTTTTAGTGAAATAACAAAACAAAATAATATTTTTTAAAATTATTTATACAGTTAATCAATAGATGACACTACATATTTAATAAATTTAATAATGCATTTTATATTAGTATCACCTTGTATGTGGAAGTTCTTTTATTTCCAATAAATTTTATATCAATATTTATGGTATCTCATTACTTGTGACAACTTTTTTTAGCGCGTTTTTCACGTAGTGGAACAAAAGCGCTATTAGAACGCAAATTTCGTCATCGTCTTCCATATTTTGTCGTACCTTTTTCTCAGCCAATAAGCAACCAATTGACCTCGGGTTTTCGGCATTTGGTAGCAATTGTGCCCTAGATGAGCCGAATCATATTTAAATTTTCCCATAGTTTTCCCGAGTTTTCCTATTGTAAAATACAACATGTGAAAAACGTGCTAAAATTACTTGGCAATGCCAATGATTGATATCTTGTTTTTATAAAAATGGGGGTTTTGGGGGGGGGGGTTGCATTTGTTTAGTACATTTTAAGAAAAATATGCCAAAATTAAGAAGAGATAAATAAATTATTATTACTAAAAAATGGGAAAAAATGGGTAAAAATTTACAAAAAGTAACATAAACGCGACCCATTCTGTACCAAAAGTATATAAATATTTTTTTCAAATCTGATGAGTTGCTATATTATTTATTTTTAAAATGACCTTCAGAATAATAGATATTTAAATTTTTACAAAAACTAGTCTACTTTATATTAGTTATTATATGAAATTGCTTAAAAAACAGTGATTAATTTTACACAAGGGACTATTAATTTTATAATAAAACAGTGATTGATAAATATGAAGCTTAAAACACTTCCACTATTATACAGAACATACACCAACAATTTCAGTTAATTATTTTCAAAACTTTTTGAGCAGTCCCTGCCCCACTTTGAGCATTTAAAAAAAACACATTTCTAATAAAATGCATTTTGAAGTATAACATCTTGCTTAAAGTAATGGCATATGCTTTTACTAAAACACTTGTAGTGTTTGTTCTCGGGAACGGAAAATAATGAACTTGGTAAAGGATGGCTTATAAATTAAAACCATAAAACATTTGTCAGTTTTTGGTAAAATTCATACTTTTAGGATAGTCGGATAGCTTAAGTTTTTTAATCTATGTTTAAAAACTAAATTTTATCTTAATTTACTAATTTTATTTTTATGCGGTACTACTAATACTTACTTTGTATTAGCAGGAAATATTATTTTTATGTTGTGTTCGCGTAGATTTTCATCTTCTGGTTTTTATTACAACAATTTTGTCTTTATACTAGTAAGTAGTATAATAAATTATATCGTTATATATTATTAATTAGTATTGATTTATTTTATTTGGTAATAATTACATATCTATAATATTTCTTAAAATAACTTGTATGTGGCATTCAATTCAGGAATCTTATTGAGTAAAGTTAGCTAGGACTTATCTAGTTGTGTTTTTTTAATAAATAACTACTGTATATTTCATTACAAAATTATATCATTAACTTAATATTAATACATTTTGTAAAGTTCATGTTTTCTTTAAAGTAAAACTTTAGTATCCACAGCAAGATGCTCTAAAATGACCTGACAGTGAATAGATTAAATGATTCTAGCTCTGAGCACATACGCATACAGAAATGTATGCGTATGTGCTCAGAATGTGCGCATACTTCAGAAAAATGTAAAATGTTTTAAATATAATCATAACTTTAAAAATTATAAGCTTATGAAAATAAATATTTCTATAAGAACTATTAATTAAGTTTTACGTTGCGCATGCTATTTTCTAAAGTAGTCGGTTTAATTACTAGCAATAAGTTGATTTATAAAGTTAAATGTATCCTTATTACTCCGTAATATTTTTAAATATAAATAGACTAATAAATTATATATTTTTTTAAAATAAAAAATAAAAAATTACATTTTCAAATTTTTTAAAAAATTTTAATATTTTACAAATATTTTGAAATACAAAAGTTATATTATTCATCAATTAGTAGGGTGTGAAGTGTATGATACATTTTATAATTATATAAAGTTTATACTTCAAAGGCCACTATTTTAGAAAATAGCATGCGCAATGCAAACATTACTTAATATTTATTACAAAATTATTTCCTATTTGCATATTCCTATAATTTTTTTAATTAATGTTGCATTTCAAACATTTTGAAACTTTATTGAAACCATAATCATTTGTAAATAATGTGTAAAAGTTTCGAATTATTTAATTTAAATTTCAAAGAAGAATACCAGTTTGAAAATTGTTTCTATTTTCACCCCTCGAGACAAAAGTAACACCTCTGAGACCCTCACTATGCAGAAAATCCTTCAAATGGTACTCGATTTGTAATTCATTTTACGAGGGAAAACTCAATAAACAGTGAATCAAGCTAAAAATATTGAAACATCAAGAAGTGCAGTATGTTTTTAATAAAACATGATCAACATTGACGGAAGCAGAATAAATACTGAAAAATAATTTGGAATGGTGTATTTTATTATTTGTCTTTTGCAAACATCTTCTTGACATTATGGTTTACTCACCAAATTTCTATTATTTTCCACAAAAATTGTTATTACTGAATAACCATAGACTGAATACGATTATTAAAATTTGTTTCTATAGCATAACTCGGCTTTTTATAAATATTAATATTTTTATAACTACACGACCTCCTTCATCTTTAAATGTTTCATTAGTAATACTAAACATAAATTTTTTAATAAATGTTTTCGTTATTTAATTTCTTTTCATTCAAGGATACATTTATTTTCATATTATGCCATCAAATACTTATATCAGTCTCTTTAAGCAGTATGTCCACATTAAGGTTTTTTGTGTGTTTTCATATGCAAAACTTTAAGTAAAATTATTTTATACGATTATAAGTATAACATTAACCTCCGATGAACCACAAAAAATAGACATAAATAAGAAAAAAGGGATTTGAATCTCAAACAATATCTGCAAACATAGTTACTTTTGGATGTAATCATCCTGAAGATTCATATATTGTAAAAATGTGAAACGGATGTTTCTATACCTCCCTCAAAGAACGCATGAGGATAGGTTGTGATACGGCCCTGAACATTGTTTAAAGATCTTCATTGGTCTGGAAAGTTTGACATTTCATCCAATTCTTCAGTTCAGGAAAGAGATGAAAAATAAACACGTGGTCAGACAACCGTACTTAAATTTCTCCAGAAGCTATTGAACTACCGAAGCATTATGAAGTCATGTGAATGAGGATGATTCCAGAAGTCAGAACTCCATTTATTTTCTTTTGAAAACATCTAGCTGAATGAGGAGCTTCAAAACCATTTTCAGATATATTTCGAAGCACTGACATCATTTGGTGGCAATATTATTTGAAGAGAGCATCATGAAGATCACCCACCAGCATGAAAAATGCTTAGATCTTTCGAGCGATAATTTTGAATGTGCCTTGTTTGTACATAATTTTGCTAATCAATTTCTTAAAATTTGACTTATTTTTGCTCATCCTAGTTTGAAGGGGAAAAAACATCCTTTATAATGTTTTTGAAAATTAAATAATTCTTAAAATGAGCAAATTTTTAAAAAGTTTGAAGTTGGATTACTTTTTACAAATAAACGCTTAAAATTTGATTTAGTAACAGTTATAATGTATTACATGATGTGTTTGAAACGGGGTTTAGATAAGAATGTATAAACCTTAAGCCATTAAAAATATTGTTCAATGTTTTACACCATTTGTTTTCAATTTAGGTTTACGAAATTTGATTAAAAGGAGAATTTGTTTTACCTCTAATAATAAATTTATTTTTATTTTTTAATGAAAAATACATTCTCTAAACTCTTTACGTCTTCGTCACGGGAGTCAGTCCCCCTATACCAACAATATTAATTTAAGCTTTTTATGCACATTTTTTTAGCAGAAATTGTGCAAAATAAAGATTTCAATTTTTTTTTGTATATTAATTATACTTTTATATTTATACTGAAGTGAAATTTTTTAAATATATTGTTTAGTTTTTTTTTAGAAAAAAACTTACTTTTACGCAGCATCATTATAATTTTTTTTAAATTGGCTTTTTTTTACGATATCTGGTTTTTCGCCAAATATTTTTTGAATATCTCAAAACTTCATTTCAATATGTATTGTTACATATCAGTTATATGAGGGGGAAATTATAGGTACATTCTTACAATAAATTCTGAGAAAAAGATACACACATTTATAAAAACATCACGTTGAGAAAATTGCATTTTTAATATAAAATGCAACTTCACAAAAATTATAAATTACAACATGTATTTGTTCCATTTTACTAAACATTGGTTTCTTCTCAATTTAATTTAAGACATTCTTTCTTATTTTACTTAAATTTGCTAAAAAATACGTACGTAGAGCATTTTTTATTTTTTGTCTAACGAGATATTCTGTATAGCATTCACATAAAATTTATCAAATTCTGTATCAATTTTTGCAGAATTTTTAACTTTGATGATTATAAATTTAATACATGGTCATACAAAGTTTTGACCATAAATGATCATAAATATAATATTAAAGTGTATCAATATAGTTTTGGCGTGAATTAGGGAGTACATGATTATACGACATTTTTAAAATTTTCATTAGGACTTTGTATATTCACATGAAAATAGTATTTCTAAAAGTATCAGATCTCAAAAGTTTCTCTAAACTAGTCAAATAATTTCCAAAGCAGCCAAAAAAAACTATTTTTATGTTCTTAAATATGAAATTTATGTACATTTATGTATACAGCAAGCTTTGCGTGCCACGACAAATGGCATCGTATTTCAACTATGTTTCTGTACCATTTTTTTAGTAACTTTTGAGCATTAAAGATTATAATTTTGTCTGTACAATAAATATATATTTAAGTAAATACTGAAGCGATAATTTTTCAGATATATTGTTTAGTGTATTTCAAAAACAAACTTTTAATTGGCATCTTTATGATTTTTTTTTCCAAAATTGTCCCTTTTGTTCCCGACATGTGCTCTTTAGTCAAATGTTTTTGTAATATTTCAAAAATATCACTTTAATATTAACAAGTGTACATAAGAAATATATAATGTAAATTTGCAGTGTATGCATACAGTGAATTTAGAAATATTTCTTTTATTAAACAAATTTTTTATGAAACAGTAATTTTTTATGCAATCTTACTTCATCAAATATTCAGACATATTTTTGGCTTATTTTTTTAAATATTATTTTCTTCCTTTATTTTTAGTCGTTTTTCTTTTAATTCTTTTTGGATTGTGCAGAAAATATATATATATATATATATATATATAATGTATTTATTATACTTTCAAAATCGAGACATTTTATTGCATTTACAGCATAGTCACCAGGTTCTATTCTCTATTTTTGACGCATTTTTTTTAAAGATTTTGATGTATTGCCAGCTTTAAAAGCACAAACTACATCGTAAAGTGAAAAGGCTTCAATGCGTATACTTTTTCTTCAAAGTAGAAAACTCACATTCAAATTCTGAATTTTCCTTTCTTTTCGAATGATTTCTTTACATTATTATTGTACGATCAAATACTTACATTAATTTGTACAAAATGCAGGAGAAAACAGATAAACAGACTTCGAAGTTATACTTAATATTATTTTAGTCTGCTGTTAACTTCGTATAAATAAATAAAAATATTTGAGGTTTTGAAAGTGGTTCTCAGATTTAAAAAGTGAGTGTTTATATTTTTATCTGCCAAAGCGAACGTGGCATGTCAGCTGATTATTTTTTAAAATTCATTTTAACAAACTTTTCATTCATAAAATAGAAAATATTTTGTCACTTTAAACGTCATGAATTGGAGATTTTAGATATATCGAAATCTCAAAATTGATATTCTGTAGATTTTTAACCTACTGACAGGTCTTAAATGTGGTTAATAATTATGAGGTCGGTCTCCTGTAGCAACCTTATTGCTTCAGAGGTCCATCGAAACTAAAATGAAATAAAATAAAATTAACTCTTCAGAGGAAAAAGCTAAAGCTTTTCACAAAAATGCACAAATTCTATTAATGAGGTTTTCAAATTAATTTAAATGTCAAATATTTGAGTTAATGCTAAATTAATTTTAATAAAATAATTTAATTAATAGGAATTCTTGATTAATTGATTTAAAATAATGCGTACGGACTTGATTGCGCTCCTGTAACAGTAAAAACAACAACAACAAATTCTTCAGACATTGACATCTATCTTTATTTCTTTTGAATTCACTCACACACACTGTGATGACAGATGCACCAGTATATATAGTTCTTTTTCTGTTTCCATACAAATAACAAGATATGCAGGTATTCCAACATGATGCAATAAAAGTTTTCTTTAAATCAGACGAGGAGGAGATAATGCTGAGATCATTAAAAATAACTCAACCAAAACTCATAGATAAAACATGTGCCTGTTTATTTTATTCAACTGTGTTTGAGCCACTAAGAATATTATGGGAAATGTTTTTAAGAAATCTTGAAAACTGTTTGTTTAGATTTCAAAATCTATTTTTGTGACTATGAAAAAAATAAGTATCACCTTCGCAAGATAGCTCACTCCTTTTGTTCATGAGCTATACAAATCAGAATCAGAATTGCCAATACAAGACATATTTATATTTTTAATATAAATATAAAAAAGTGTCATTTTCATCTTTTTATTGACTTAAGAACAGCTTACAATAGCATCATTAGGGAAAATTTGTTTCATGCAATGTTGGAGTTGGTAATCCCTAAGCAATTGGTTAAATAGATAAGAATTAAAGGTTGTTGTACAACAGGTGTTCTAAATTACGACCAGAATTCATCTAGTAGGTCTGATAGCTGTGCTGCATGGAATTCCTTAGGTTCCCAAAGATTCATGACATGCTACATATCCTCTCGGCAGTTTAAGATAGTCTAACGATGAGATATTTAACCCGCGATCACTCGAGTGGGGTGCTCTGTACACCCCAGCAACAAGAAAAGCTTCCTAGAATTCCAAAAAGAATGCGCAGAACCACGATTTTTGCTGTAGCTGCACATTTTGGGTCATTGAACCTTCAGGACTGATGAAATCCCTCTGGCTCAGACGACTGAAACGTAATGACCTTCAAAAGTTTATCTGGAGTGCTGGGAGCTCCCCGCGAGCGATTGAGTTATATTTTCGTACTGCTCGAAGCATCTAAAATAGGGTAAGTGGTTCACTCTTTCCGTTAATATTTTCTTTTCAAATATATTAATATGCATACATATTTTATTTAAAATTTCAATAAATGCAGTATAAAATAACATAAAACAAAAATAATTGTAAAATATTATTTTTTGTTAACATTTTTTAAAACACTTTTCAGAAATTATGTCAAAAATTCCATGGGAAAGGGAGCAACAGTGACTCGGTCATCTATTAGATACTGTATCGACAGATTTTGAGGATGAACTAAGTGATTTCGAAGACTGCAGTTTCAGAAGAAGAGCACCAGATTGAACAATCTGTTCATCCCATGGATTAGGCACAAGAATTGGAAGAAACCTTTGAGCAAGAAACAACAAATAAGCTCACGGAAACAAATAATTGACAAAAATTCAAAAGAAGCTCTACTGACACAGAAGATAATAAAAAGAGCATTAATTCACCAAAAAAGGGGCTCTGCACTGTTTGTCTACGGGTAAAAGATGTAAGAAACAATTGTGTTTGCCTTCAATGTAAAACAAATATGTGCTTAAAGCATATGAATACAGTCTGCTCTGAATGTTTGGAAAATGATTAAAATATTTGTTTTCTACTTTCTACTCTCCTTAACATTAATTACAAAGTAAGTTTATTACTGGGAAAAACGTTTTACTTGTGTTTTATGAAAAAAATATAAAATTATGTGTTTTAAAATGAAAATTGTGTAGGTTTAGTTTAAATTAATATTAGTCTTATTTGTGTGCAATAAATTTAATAATTTTATTTGCATAATATAAAAAACATCTTGTACTTCATAAATATGTATCATAAGTGACTTAATTTTTTTTTCATCCTTTAATACACGTGTTAAAAGTTTGGGGTGTTCTCTACACCCCGCGAGTCACGACGGTAGCAAAAACAGGTGCGAGTGACCTCGGGTTAACTGAAAGAAGGTGCATCTCGTACACCAGACTCCTCATGTGACCAGAACCAGACCAGTGTAACCTTCTGTTCACATCTGCAAAGGTCGTGTGATGTGTGACACACCTGTTCGAGTAATATCCCTGGTATAAAAGCCGTGCTCATTACAATCCGCAGCTCCAAACACGGTCAACACGTCTGCATGTTGTTCGTTTGAATAAGAGTTGATCTGACAACCTCAGGAAACGGATCACAAAAGACAACTTCCAGCAGGATCTGTTTTCACGAAACCTTCCATCCAGTGCCATCTACCACAAGAATACCCGGAGGAATCTCCCAGAAGGTAAGAAATTCTATGCAGCACTGCTGTCAGAGCTGCCAGACGACTTCTGGTCGTAATTCCCAACACATGATGTAGTACAGCCTTTCAAAAAGTTTTTTCTGCCCCTTTAATGCGTTTTTGTTTCCGTTCTTTTTCTCTGCTTATTTGCAGAATAGCTCTCACAACTAGGGCATTTTCGAACATGCATTTCTATGTGATTCTGAGTCGTCTCTGTACCCTCTACACAACCTATAAGTTTGTCTGGTAGGGAATCACTCTGTATACGTATCATTTCTGAAACAAGTTGAATATTATGTATTTAAAATACCGTTTAAAAATTTATAACTAGCTAAAAAATTAAAAATTCATTATTTAATTATTGCTCATTATATTTTAATGGATTTTGCGATTTCATTCATTGAAATTTTAACGATTATTCATACTCTCACTCTGTGCAACTGTACTAGATATTTGGTGTTTATTTATCTTGATAGCTACTAAATGCCTGAACATACACAAAATAAAGTGATCTAAATTTTTAAAAAAAACATAACAGATGCTAAGGTAAAATATAAAAGACGTCTACAATTAATAAAAAAGGTGTAATTTATGTTTCATATTTTTATATGGGAGATACAAAATTAATAAACATATAGTTTTGGGAATTTAAAATAAATACTAATGATGTATTGAATTTTTTTGTTCTTTTAACCTAAGAAACATAAAAAAAATAATCGTAGATAATGTCTAAATTTGATAAATTTATTATCTAATCGAAATAAATTTTAAAGCTGAAATATTTAAATATTAATTTGGAGAAATTACTTTAATGATTTTTTAATGAAAGTTATTTTGAAATACTTGACCAAATTTTCTCGAACTTCAAGAAACTAAAGTATTTCATCAACAGTATTTAATATGAAATTTTTTAAAGAAATGTAATGATTAATTTATTTTATTGATTCTTAAGTGAATGTCTTTCCTTTATTAATTCACTTGAATAATAGTTATGCTAATTATTGCAAAAAAAACTATTTTTTATCAGGTACACGAGGATTTCATAAAATATTAAACTTACTAATGAAATATTCATTAACAATATTCAATTATATGCTCTCGGGCAACAACTTTTTTTTTATAAAGATACCTTTCAATATATTAATTTCGGCAGGGTTTACATATATTGCTTTTTCAGAGTGTTCGATGTGGATATGCTATTTTAATTTGATTGTATTTTAAAAACCAATGCATTTTGTTTTCATTTGCAAAAAGTTCGATGGTGAAAAATAAGAAGACAATATCTTCAATATTTATTCAAATAGAACAAATTCTACATATGGTCCGCCAAGTTTTAATGAGATACAGGAAGTTTAAACAACAATACGTATTCGAATCCCTTGTATGGCATTGATCATATCTCTATAAATTTCCAATTTATTTTAATGATGTCTAAAATATGCATCAAGGAACATTCAAACTTCGCCTTTTCATTTTTAAAATAGTCAAGAAATCCATCTGTAAAGTGTGCACAACCTTCAATGATTTCTCTGTTAGAGTTTTTTTGTTCAATTTCTTTCATTGAAATATTTTTAAATAAATTACTTGTTCATCAAATATACAAAAAAAAAATCATTGCTTGTCTCTTATGCAAAAGGGCAAAGCATTCTTTTTCTAATTGCAGATGCTCATTGATGCACATTTTGAATTTTCAGACGGACCAAAATTTTATATCTCGCGCATTTTTAATGTTGATGATTAAATTTTCTCATAACGATGAAGAAAAATAACTTTTCTCGAAAAACAGCAGATAATTTAAAACGTTAATTTATTCGACTTTTTAAGTAGGTGCATCATCGAAAACATAGAACATAATTTTCGGACAAAAATGCACAACAAAGCTGATTAAAAGGACTAATATTTTAAAGAGATTTATTTTTACAGCTTTAAAATTTGTATGCTATTACTTAAATTGTATTTTCTAATACACATAATTGTTACATCATTATCTTCTAAAGATACTACTACTAAATGTTATTCATGATATATTTTACTCCAATGAAAGAAACACGTGTTTCGCATTTTTAAATAGTAAACAGAATCCCTTCATCTTTAAAGTAATAAATATTTGTGTCATTTTAGATACACCACTCATGTCAAACTACACATGGCTCAAATAAGATAAAGTTTCACTAATTCTAAATTTTCTTTAGTAATGAAGATTGATTTCAAATTATTACTGAGATTACTTCTCTGAATATCATAGAGAAAATAACAGTTGGAAATATAATTTTAAGAGATCGTGTAACAACGTTTAATTGAAATTTACTTATATATTTTATCTCATTTTTGCTAAAGAAATTCTTCCGAATATCTTTTTTTTAATGAAAGTGTTTTATATTTTATATCCTTAAACGCAATCATTCAGGTAATCTCAGTAGTGAACATCCTCCTAATTTTATAATGTTAAATGTCTTTTTATTAACAAGTTCATGACAACATTTCGCGTAGACAAGTACTATAAGTTTTCACTTTAAATATCATACATACGATTTAGTTAAACATTTAACACAAAAATATGGGTGGAATACGTTATCACTAAATTATATATTGAGCTTCAATATACTTTTTAAAAAAATAAGCTTATATTTTATGGATTTATTTTATTTAATGCAAAAAATCTAAAGTTTTTTTACATGTAATATTTTTATCAGAAAAATTAAAAAACGATCCCTGTTCATTCACGACAAAGTCTCAAGAAATCCTATTTTAAATTGAAGTATATAAACAGAACCTTGCAAAATTTAAGAGAGAGAGAGAGAGCAGACATATTTTAAAATAACAATATATTATTTCATAAATTTAATAATAATTTTACCTTTAAATATAATTACAGATTACAAATATAGTACAGCATTTAAAAGTCTATGGACAACAATAACACTAACAACTATCAAACTAACTTAGCTAAATACTAAAGAAAATAATAATACTACATAATCATTGTTGTTATACAATGTCACACAAACCCAGAAAAGTAAAAAAAAAATAATGTACATGAAAAAAGTGTTAGTTGTTTTCAAGAAAAAAAAAGTGAAATTCATAAATTTATAAAATACATATTATATAGATATTTATTTCAAAACGTTAAATTTTGAGCTGCAACATATATGTATTAGTTTTAAATGTAATGTGTAATATATCCCGTAGATATTCAAAAAAAAAGTTATTTTACAAAACATTAATGTCCATTTTACTTGAATAGAGATATGTGAATACGGAAAACACAAGAAAAATATTTTATCTACTTAAACTTCATTTCTGGAAGAAGATCATTTATTTTGTCCATCATAGAAATTATGAAGAAAGTATTAGAAAACAGTTCAAGTGGTGGGTTAAAGAGGTGGAAAGGTCAAAGAAAGGAAGTTAAATATGAATTATTTATCACACATTTTCACCCGTATAATAAGCTGTCAAAAGACTGAGTTAAGGAAAAAAAACTAATGCACTCCATTAAAACTACGCAACTAAGCTTCTCAAAGGTGTGAACATTCTAGCTACTAATGGAGCCTACTGTGGATTTTAATTTATATTTGATAAATTGCGTTGTAATAATTATTGAATAATAATTAAAATCAGATTAATTTTGTAAAGTTGATGTATATGTAATTTGTTATTTCTTTTAGTTTCATCATATGAATTCGTGTTTATTTATTTCAAATTCTCACATACTTAATGCTTTATTAAATTCTTAAATAACTGGATATACATTTTTGTTTTTTGTATAATAAATGATATGCTAAAAAAATCATAACGGATATTTATTCAAACTTATTATAAGTAATAACTGTGCTCCAAGTGATATTGTAAATTGAATTCTGCCAGATATCGATTAATACTAATTTTCGGACCTTCCCCCCTATATTCATCATTACTAGCTTGTTTAATAATTCAAATAAATTTTTAAAATTATTTTCAGAAATATTAATCAAAGGTGAAATGTGTTCAACAACGATTTGACAGAGTTTCTTTAAATATAAAAACTTTGCTGAAACTGCATTACATACATTTTTTAATATTAATTTAAATTTTAATAAATATATAACATTCTTATTAATACAATTATAAATTTGAAAAACTTAATAGAGAAATAATTTATTTTTTTTACTTGACATTTTTTTTAATAAAAATTAAAAATGTATCAATATGAAAGGCTGAAAGAATTAAATCAGTGAAAATATGTTTGATATAGTTAGCACGGGGGGGGGGAGGAAATAAGAAATCAACACATTTTCAAGGGTTTTCAAAACACTGAAAAGCTTTTTGATAAAAATAGCAAAAGAAAGATGTTCTAGTTATATAAACCAATCAAAATGACCTATCTCGCACACGTTCTTTAATTTCTAAAAATTTAAAGAACAGATATAAATCAGGTTTTTTCAAATACTTCTCTGAGCGATTTTAATTTTCTTGTAGTTCTAAAGTCATACATTAAATTTTGAGATTCTTGCAAACAGTGTCTGAAAACCTACATCTAAAGGCGACATTTAGAGGACGATCAGTCGGAGGTTAAAACAGACAAATACCAAGTGGAAGTAACAAGATGGTTCAATGTGTTCAAAATGTGTATGTATTCCAGATTATGGAACCAGTTCCAGGAGACAGGAAATTTTGCGGAATATCAGTAAGACGGCACCCAAAAGAAACAATACAAGCCAGGATGGCTGCTACTCGGCTTTAATTGCAAGACTCAATAAGGAGAGGACAGCTACTCAACTGGGAAATTAGATCACTACTGTTTCTGGATACTTGAGTTTCGAGTTATGCTATTGACCGAAGGTGTCATGAAACAGAACGTTATGTCAGGCCTTGAATTGTCTGTTTCTCGCTAACCTTAGGTCACAGAAGAGCCCACAAGACATGGGGTGACATATCTTTGGATACAGGGACAAAGGACCAAAGTTCTCTTCACAGGTGAGTCGATGTTTAGTTTCAACACTGATACTCTGCGTCTTCACATACACAGAGAACGAAGAACTTGTTACTATCTTTCAGAGATCATGGAAGTGATGGCAATGTAGTCTGGGTTGATGTGAAGTTGGAACGGCTGAACAGAGTTACACGTCTTTCAAAGAGGCACCTTGCCTGTTCGAAATTATAGGAATAAGATTTTAGATCTTTAGTGAAGCTTTTCAACAACCAGTTTGTATTCAGTTAAATAACGCTCTTCTCCACGAGGTTCGGGTGGAGGACGAATATTTCAGAATTGAGCATATTTAGAGGATGTATAGGTTATCACATAGTATGTCAGGGATGTATATCACATATAGGATAGGATATATTAGATTATATAGGATATCCCATAGAGTATATCAAGGCCGTGGGTAGCCTAGTGGTTATAGCATCGGAATCCAGACTGGAAAGCCAGGGTTCGATGCCCGATGCCACCAAATACCCTCCGAGTACACACGGAGTACGTTCTCGTTAAATCAGTGGTCCGAATGGTGTCACCATCTATCGTGTTGTACCTAGCAAAATCGTACTGTTACCTTCATGTAGCTCTAAGCTTAGGCTAATGGCAGGTATACTTTCTAGCCCGATACCATGATGAATTCCATGGGCCTCGATCTGACTACGTCAGACAGGTGGCATAAGCAACAACAACAACGAGATGTTCTCTTTAGAACAATTGCAACTTACCAGCCCTCTACCATGATATTACAAGAATTAAGAAATGCCTAGACGAGGAGTAGGTCATATGTGCGTGTGGTCATAAGATCTCGTAAATAGTATGTAGTTGCCTTTTTACAGTTTGAGACCTGTATGATGTCATGTTTAATTACACCCTATATTTTAGACTACATCGTTTCGTCGTCATTTGGCTACATCGTTTCTGAGCTGCCATGCCTTAAGAATATAAACCATTATCATGGGAGAGTACAATTAATTCTTTCCCTATCAACTTTTAAATTTATCCCGAAGTATTTCCATGTCAATTTTTACTTAATTAAATGGAATCAATAATCCTTCAAAGCCATGTTTAAATGTTTTTGCTCTTTAACTTTTACTCACTTTTATATTTTAATAAAAGTTTCTGCGTTAAACACAAATTTATCATTTTATCCTTAATTATCTCTAAAAATATAATTCAATCAAATGAATAACTTTATATCTCTCTATCAGAAAAATGTTTTAAATAAATAAATGACTAATCTAGTATATTATTTTTTCAGATTACGGCAAGACATTCTGGTTTAAAAATTGCTTAAATTTACTAGGCTTACTAAATATAAAACGCTTTTATTAATCTTGCAATAATTTTATTTTGTAGAGTTTATTTCAGGTATTTCTTTTCAATTAGAGAAACAACAAATTTTAAAAATTTTAATGAGAAATATTACATGAATATGCGTAAATTTCTATCTCTATTATTCCTTAAAATAAAATTTTTGTTATTAAAAGCTTTTAGGTACTACTCTTGATATTAAATAAAACAATAGAAAACATAGAATATGTAATAAAACTTTTTTTAAAAATGTGAGGGTTATTTTTTTGATAATGTGTGTCTAGAAAGAAGATTTTTTTAAAGAATTATTGCTAGTAAAATTAATGTACTAAACATAAAGACTTTTGCCTCGTTTTAAAAAAAAAATTTAATATTATTTATTTTAAGATTTAAAATGGTCTTCGATAATTATTCTAGAGCTTGAACTAAACAGGGAGCACATTTTCGCATAATTTTAAATTTCATGAACACTTCTAACATTGTAATTCATGCATTCGGTAATAATATAGAGTTATTAAATTTTTAAAATTACCCATAAATAATAATTTTTTTTTCATTTTAACACCTAAACTCATTTAGTATTTTGGTATATAAGAAAAAAGGTGAAATACATGTTATGCCAGAAAAAATGGATCAATTTCGATACAGATGAGTAGTATAATAAAATATGCCATATTGTATTGGATAGTGAAGCCCAAATGTAATATTAGTGTCTTAATTACCTTAAAAGTTAAGAATCAGGCGACTTTTTCCCTTTAAGCTTAACTCTATTTAAAAATTTATATAAAATAATTACTTTTATAAAGTAATGCGAAATTTTTAGTTTATAATCATCCAAGAATTCCACACGTTCGAAATTCAGATTTCACCTATGTGATCACATGACTCAAAATTGGAAAAATGCAATCTCTTATATGATACCTTGTTTCCTGAAGTGATCATGGCCCTAATTGGGTCAAATCTGATAAAAGTATTCTAAAAATTCGGGTCCTATTGATAAACATTAAGCAGTGGCAAGCTTAAAACTACAATGCACGTAATGGTATAAAACAAAATATGACGTTAAAAGCATTTAAAAAAAGAAAAATTTATATCTTAACTAGCTGCATGGCCCGGCGTTGCACGGGCTTTTACCGAGGGTATAACTTAATCCCTATGTTAATTTCCTCCTTTCTTTTTGATGCCAGATTTTTTGTGTGGGTGTGACGCGTACGATGTGAGTGCATGGCCCGTGAGTGCGTGTCATGGCTTTCTCGTTTAACATTTTCAAATTACGAAATTTCACTACTATTTTAAATTTTGAAGTAAAATTGTGGATTTTTTTAAATGTTCGACACGATATTGATTCATTTTAGAAAAAAAAAATATGCAAAATATCATTAGTTTGTAAAAAAAAAAGTTTTTTTTTAATTCTTTAAAAAAAATATAGTTTTCGACATTTTATTTTTTAAATTACTGATTCTAGATGATCAATGAACTTTTTAAAAATCATATTCATTTAAATGCATCGATATTTATTCATTTTAGAAGGAATCATATAAAGGCAAAGTATTATTGTTTTGAAGAGGAAAAAATTCGAATCGTGACGATATCAATGATGTTTGGTATATATAAATTTATTAAGTCACTGATTTCAAAAGAGAAAAGTATGAATTTTTTAGTTTAGATGGTTTACTTATCATAATTATTAGAAATCCATACATAGCGATTGAAAAATTCGTTTAATGATTTACAGAAACAATACTACTTTATTTTAAAAAATATTTATTTAAAGCAATACATTTAAATGTATTGCAAATAAACTTATTTAAAATAATGATAACGGAGTAAAAACGCGATTAAATTTTTCACAAATATAATTAATGCAAAAATTCTTACCATTACCTATTGAAACGACTGTTTATTTCTTTATTGCGTTGTTTTTGAGTGTTAGATTAAAAAAAGTTACAAAAAAAAGGTAAAAAGCCTTTATTTACACATTTACAGTATAAAATTCAAAAAGAAAATAATACTATGTGATAAAAATATATTTCAGAATATTTCCTTATATTTTTTATGATATATTTTTCTTATATTCCACTGTTCTTCAATAAATCAATCTTTAAGAATAAAAAAAAACTATCGGTTGTGATGCGTTATATGAATGAGCGTCCCGCCGCAAATAGCAATGTTATGAAGGAATTCCCCTTTTTCTGCATCAGTGAAAGACTCAAAGCTATCTCAACCTTTCCCGTCTTCCAAACAGAAAGCTAACGCAAAGTGAATGACCTCGACGCAATTGAGAATTTTTTTTAAAGTTTTCATTTTTTTTTGAGGGCTTAACTTTTACGTTAAAGTTTTGAAGTTTCACACATTAATTGCAAAATTAAAGTACTTTTAAATAAAACATGTACAAAAAAACTGTTTAAATTACTTCTAGCAAAAACGGTATTTTACGAAAATCACAAAAAAAAATTTTAAATCCGTAATTTTTAAGCAAGTTTTTCAATCTTCACACAGAAGTTGGACAACATTATTCTACAAACGCAAAAAAGGTTTCGTACGATGATTTTAATAAATGATGAAGTTATTTAATGTTGAGTTAAAATTTTGAGTATTTTTTAAAAAAAATCATAGAAAAAAAAGTTTTGGTATTTTATTTTTAAATGACTGATTCAAAAAGAAAAACGCATGAACTTATTTAACACAAAATATTGTTTTAATAACACGAAAAAAAATTCATACGCAACGATTTAGAAAAAGATTTTCATAAAACGCATCGGTCTTAACTCGATTTTAAAGAATTCATAAAAAATAGAAAATATAATTATTTTGCAAAAAATATTATACTGTATCGTGGCGAAAGAAATGATCTTTCCGATTCTGTAATTATTTTTGGTCTGACTTAAAAAACAAAAATCGGATGGCTGTTTAAATAACGTCGATAATACCTAAAAATTTCACCCTCTGTTCATTCACGAAGCTAGGCGGGGAAAATAACGCGCAGGGTTAAGACAATTATGCGTTTTAAGGTTTTTAATTAATATCTTTTTAACTAATTGCAATATTGGAATGAAAAATAGCTTACGTCCTATTCTCAGACCTACTGAATATACGCACACAATTTCATAAGAATCGGCCACACCGTTTTGGAGGAGTTTGGTTACAAACACTGTGACACGAGAATTTTATATATTAGATTACATGTTCTGTCAGAAAAAAAAAACATAAAATTCAACATTTAGGCCTTTTTATTTTCTATTCTAGATTTAGATCATTTTTTCAAAATTTTAAATCAGAATAAATAAAGAGTGATATAGTAATATTTCCAACAAACATTCAAAGATCTAAAACCACTATACTTTTGAGTTTTTTCCCCTCTTTAACAGTTTCTAATCTCTCAGTTAATTACTTTTCTTTCATAACATATTTTTAGGGCAATTTGAATTTTTTTTAGAAAATATTCCCTTTCAAGTTTTGAGTGCCTTTTTACTCTGCCTCTTTCTGCAATAAAAAGTTATAGTATTAAATGAACCATCTTTTAGCTAATGGACATTTAATTGCATTTCTCTTAACATCAGAAATGAAAAAGAATGCTTTCAGGCACATAAAAAGCGTAAAGGAAAGTATTACTTAAATTTACAGGAGCCATTAAGGGATTTGTATTAGGAATATTAATTTTGAATCAATATAAATACCACTGACAGTATTAGAATATAAGAATTTGATTGGAAATTTTCTGTGTTTTTAATAATGTTTTTATAATGGTTGCTGTTTTGTTTGTTAAATAATGGTTTTAAGATAATCCTTGTAGTAGACTCTTTTTTTTAACATTTATGGATACCTTGATGGATTAGAGGAGTAATATTAACATAGGTAACTCGTTTTTTTCAATTCATAAGAGTACTATGACTGTAACAATGGGCTGTTGACGAGGTCTTTTGGAGCAGTATGATTCTGGGTTGGAGAAAGACATTCTTTTGCTATTAATGCGTGTTCAGAATACTTTAGCTTTTAGTTAGAACGATTTCCACAAATCATAAAAGAGGACTTAACCTATGTTACTAGATAAAACACATGAGACAAATTGTAACACGATATTTTGCAGAAAGGTAAACAATATGGAATGACAGCATAGTGTTGCCAAATGAAAACAAAGAACTTAACATATCAGTTCACTTCAGTTCATGCAATTACAGAACTCTTCCAAAAGTAAACAGGGTGAACGTTTCAGGATTCGCTTAGATGGGTGAAGTGCACAACAAGAACGAGATATATATTGAGCAGATGGTTCGGCAAATCTCACTCAAAGCTTTGAAGACTGCTTATAAGTGCCCGTTTGTGAGAGATGTGGAGCAGCTCACATAGTTGACGGTGAAGTACTTATTGATGAAGATTTTTTTACTAAAGTTGGTTTGGAAGGATCAGGATCAAGAGAGAAACAGGGTTTCAATCTATCAATGGAGATCATTCGAGAAGTTTCTTTGATGCTGATGTCAAAATACTTTGCATATCGCTTGATCACAGGATATGGTTCTTCGTACAGTGACTGTAATGAAGTTTGGACAGAATCACTACGGACAAATACATGAAATACGGACAAATACGTTGCAAGATTACGAAATATGAAAGGTTTTTGCTTTTTATGATGAAATGGTAGAACAGGACGTAGATCAGCGAAAGTATTACGATGGTGTTGCACAAAACTGGATGGAGAGGCAAGTTTCGAGTCATGTAGGGAATCATCGGGAAGCGTAAAGTTTCTCCAAAGACCAATTCATCTGATGTAGCTTTAAAATCCCCGTGAAATATGGTACGCAATCCAAGGAGGACGGTGGGTAGGGATTGATACCAAGTCGCATCACTGTGACACGTGATTTCGGCTTTTAACGTTTGATGTCATCTCTCCACCAAACCGTAAGTCATGAATCATGTAATGAATTGTAATGAAATCACGATGTCGTAGTTGACGAGGTGAAGCTTTATTCGATGGTTGATTGAAAGCAAAGATCAGTAGTTTATGGTCCGTGAAGACAGTAAAATCCCGAACCTTTGAATGGTATCGAAAATGTTTCACAGCAGAATATATAACAAACAGATCTCTGTCGTATGCACTGTACCTCTTCTGTGTAGGAGTTAGTGGCATAGAGTAAAATGCTAAAGGTTACCAGAGTGATTAATGATATATTGTGACGGCGTTAGCAGATGCATTGATCATGATTGCTAAATGAACATTACTTAAAGGATGTGCCAGAGTAGTTGATTCCGATAACTGGTATTTACAGTATTCAAAGGCTTTTATTGAATATTTTTCTCAGTCAATCGATTTGTTTGTATTTGTTTTGATTCCAACCAGAAACTAGTTTAATTTTGTTTGATGTTTCACTGCATATGGGAGAAAGCACATTTAAATGTTCAGCATCCCAAGGAATCTTCTCAGTTGCTTAACTGTACTTGGTATACTGAAATCGCGAATGGAATGAATGCCTTCGGTGGTTGGGCGAATGTTACTTGCAAAAACATGATGCCCTCAAAAATCGACTTCAAAATTTGTGAAAATTCCTTTTGATATTTTCAGAATTATTCGATCTTGAGCAAGGCATCGATACATTTCCTTGAGATGACTAATAATTTCATCCAATTTGCGAGAAGTTATCAGAATGCCATCAATCTACAGAAAACATTGATGAAGATCTCTAAACACTGAATCGAAAAGTCTTTAAAAGGATTTAGCTGCATTTCTTAATATAAAATTGATCAGAAGAAACTCGAAAAGTTCGAAAGGTGGGTGTGCAAAATAGCTGTTTTTTGGATAGTGTATTCTTCAATTGGTATTTGATGCTCGTACGAGATTTAAAGTTTAAAATATTCGGCATCCATATAATTGATGGGTAAAGTCGCGAAGGTTGTGGTATGGTATAGCGGTCAGGTCGTGTAATTGTATTTAAGGCACGATAGTCCCCTCATGTTCTCCAACGGTCATCTTTTTCTTGACCATATGCAAGGTAATTGCCCATGGACTATTCGATGGGTGACAGATACTCTTTTCCAGCATTCATGTAACTTTTTTTCCCTTTTTTTAACATCTCTGGAGGTAATCTACTCACTTAAGCTGAAACTGGAGGAACTTTTGTAATAATTGCATGAGCAATATTATATTTAATCTCTATTTTGTAACAATTTTTAATAGTAATGCTCTCTTGATTTCCTCTGACAAAGGTAGAATATCCGGTATATATAAGGATGAACCCAAAGTTGTCAAGGAAAGAGGCTGGCACTCGGTTTCCTTCCCCGGAACATGTAGGAGACTTATTGAAACCTCGAGTCCTATGCGTTTTGAATCTACAAGAAAACTAAAGTGTTTTAAAAAAATCTGCCACTATAATTGGCCATTTGACAACAGCAATAGTAAACGACTATGTAAATTGTCGTCTTAATCCGAGGTCTAATTTTAAAATTTTTCTGCCAATAGTTTTAATAAGGCTTGAGTTAGCAGCGTAAGATTTGAAGTCATGGTTTCCATTGTTCTACTCGTGTTGGTGGAATGACAGATAAATCAGCTCCTTAGTCGATAAGATAATGAAAATTACTCGTTTTACCAAAAGAGATGAGACGATATAGTGAGCCCAAACTTTTATCGTAAAGCATCAGGGCAATTAGTTTTCTTGATTTACTTTTAACTCTTTGTAACCACATGGGCTTATGCCTTTTTGAGCATTAGTTCCGAAACGATAATGATACAAGCACATTATTTTGTCTGAATTTCTATACGTAGAGCGTGAATGATTTCGATATCTAGGTTTGTTATAATTTTGCGTTTTGTTTATGGATTTGTGAGCGAGTGGTTCAATATTTGTTTCAATAGAACTCCAACGTGAATTATACTCACAGGAACACCCAATTGTGCTAGATTGATATTGCATATTAATTGAATTGTAAATGGACTTAAACAACTCATTGTTTTTGACGAAACATATGAGACACATTGTAATGCGATGTTTTGCAGAAAGGTAAGCAATATGGACTGACTACATAGTGTAGCCAAATGAAAACAAAACAATTAACAGTTATATCAGTTCACTTCAGTTCATACAACCACTGTCTATTAAACTTAAATCGGATTTCTTCCATCCTGCCGAATTTACACTTTGAGATAAAACAACTCAATACAGCAAATGAAAGTTATAGCTAAATAAAATATAAATAATCTGTGATATAAATAATAGAGTTGTGTGTCCAATTTGAACGCTATAGTGCTATGTCTTCCTGAATTACATTCGCTATTAAAAGTAAGTAGAACATTTCTCTTTGGAGAGTTCAGAGGTTGCATATCGTTAAAAGTAAGCATTCTTTAATTATTACTAGTTTATTGCCTTGGCTTTATATTGCGTAAAAAAGTTTTAACGTTAGATTAATAAAAGCTAATTATTGTGAATATTGTCGTATAGGAGGCAAATCAAGATGACATTTCATCAAACTTACCATACATATAAAATATAAATAAAGGTTCTGTTCTTTTATAATTAAACATTTTCACCATGTGATAATTCAAAACAAGCATGGGTGTTAACGAATATAAGTGAGTGAAGCGCTACCAAAATACTATACTGTTTTAATTAATTGAGATTAATGAAAAAAATCTATTTTTTCAATACTTAAGCTTTTAATCTTTTCATACCTAAAGAAGACTGGAATATCTCTATATTAGTATAAAGTATCTCCCCTTTCAACAGAAATGACCTTTTCAGTTCGTATTGGCATTGACTCCACTAGTATAGTGCACATGTTCTTGGAACCACACTCGCATAGAACTTTTCACTATTTATTCTGTTGTCTAGCGATTCATCTTAGCTAAATGATTCTTTAGAATATACCATAAAATCTCAACAGGATTTAAGTCTGGTGAATTATCAGGTCAATAGAGTATTTCTATTTTATTTCCATCATAAAAGTCTGGATCAATTTTGAATTGTGACAAGGGGCGAAGTCTTGTTGAAATGTTGCGTTGGATGTTTGCATGAATGGAACAATCCTACAGCGTAATATTCCTACGTATTTGATCGAATTCAACATGCTTTTATGAGGAATTAAGTTTTGTGTGCCATTTGTTGTGTGAACCCGTCCTTCCAAAAAACATCTACTTAGAAGGGTGTTTTGCAATCTGTTCGATATGATCTGGCCGCAGAGTTTCTACTTCATTTCGTCTAACTACTTTTGATTTGTATTCCTGCTCAAATAAATGTGTTTCATCACTGAGAATCGACATCTTCCAGTCATAAAGAGTCCTTGATAAGTATTTTTTGGCACACGCTAAGCGTTTTTTCATTATTTTCTGAGATATAAATTGCTTTTTCCTCGGCCTTGTTGCCTTACAACTGATTTCGTTAAGTCTTTTTGGTACAGTTCAAATACACACTTCATAACCAGAATCCAATAAATCCCTTCGAAGGCCCATGCGTGTCATTCTAAATTTATTTTGACATTTATTATTATAATTTTATCAGTTTTTGGAGTAGTTTTCAGTTTGCACCCACATTTTCCCTTTCTCTTTGAAGACAATGATCAAGAATCAAGAAATGCTCTCACAAAATTCTTGAAACACTTGATTTACCCCCCCCCCTCCACTATTTCTCCCAGTCATAGAAGTGTATTCATTACAAGCGATTGTTTTAGAACTCTTTCGTGGAGTAATATCCATCTTTGAACAAGCAAAAACACATATTAGGAACAAAAAATTATAGCCACCATCTGTTACACTTAAATGCTCACAACTGAACTACTGATGAGCTAAAACTAGTCGAACGAGTAAATTATAGTCAAGGTCCGTCCGCCACACTACTTCTATGCAGATATAACCGCTTTGAGGCAGTTCGGGACATCACTGTTAATCACATACCAACATAGAGAAGAAAAATATGTTTGTCCTAAATAAATAGAACAGTATAGTACGTGCTGATGGTTTCGAAGAATTTCCTTACAGTGTTTTCCTTAGACACTTAAAGAGAACAATTCATATTTTTGTAGTTTTTACTCCTTTCACCATATTTTTACCAACTTCTTTAAGGGAATACCTCTTTACGGTATGTTTATCCTTTCCAAAATAATTTCGAGCTGATTCTACTTTTAATTAAAAAGGCAAACTGGGAATTTGCTTAGAATATAATTAAATGGAAAATGCAGGTGCATATTTTTTTCCTCTTATTAAGTAACAAACAAATAGGCTTATTATTTCAAGTGTTATTTCGTTCCTTTTTAAGTCTCGGTTGAATTTTTGTTAGCTAAATAATGTAAGATTCACATTTTGTAAAGTTTGAACATTCAGCAAAGAATTACCGCTTTTCTAGAAATTATTAGTTTTTAGGTTTAACAAAATAATTATTTACTATCAAATTAGGTACTTTAAAAAGTTCATGAATTTTTTATTTGTGTATGTATAATATTTGAATATCTGTACAAATACTTAGATTTAAAACTTCATTACTTTTTAAAAGATTTTTTTAGAAGATTAAAGAGAGCCTATTTTAATTTCTTTTTCAACAATCTGTTTCCTATTTGTATTTGAAAGTATTAGGTTCTGAAATAAGTACAAATTATAGAAACTTCTACTCATATATGTAATTGAACAAAAAGTAAACTTATAAGTAAAAGTATAGATTTATATTTAAATCATATGATTGGAAGCAGAATTCACTCATATAAGCAGTACGATCCAAAAATTCGGGGACTGCGGTCCTTAATGCCAAAGAAAGCAAGCACTTGCAGTTAAACCCTTGAAATGGATTTTTCAAAACCTTCCCTACCGGACCAAGTGAGTTTGGTCCATGCCATGTGACCAAACCGCACACGCAGCTATTATCTTTCGAAACTGGTTAGTTTTTGCTCTGCAATGTAAGAAATACGGCCTCTCTTGAACGCAATGAACACTGAATTCTGTTACAAATTAGATAAAACACCAATGGAAACATTGGAAATGCTAAGGTTTATGGAGGATCTACCATGGCGAGGTCAAAGGTTTACAAATGGCATCGACGTTTTAAAGAAGGCCGAGAGTCCATCGAAGATAATGAACGCTTTCGACAACCTTCGACTTCACGGAACGTGGAAAGAGTTGTGTTGGTGTTTGAATATAATCAAAAAATATAGTCTCCAAACACTTGCCCAAATTTATGTGGCTATATAGTTCTTGAAGAAGTTCGTTTGAGGAAACGCATTCGTTGTAAACGGCCTCAGTTCTGGCAGAGTATTGACTGGTATTCTTCTTCATGTCAAAGCACCAGGACATTGATCCCAATTGGTAAAAAAGTCCCTCTCCAAAACTCGCAATAACGTGTTTCCTCACCCCCCCCCTTATTTACCAGACATAGCCCTGTAAGACCTTTAGCTGTTCTTACCAAAAAAGCACATTTACAGAGATGCTGTATTGGATCATCAGGTTAAGTGAAAGCAGCATCGCAGGAGACCTTAGGGGATGTTGTGAAATATAGCTACCAGCTGTGCTTCCAGAAGTTCTGAGAAGTGTATCGCCACCAAAGGGACTATTTTGCAAGAGAATGTGCTTTGGTGCCGTGAACTATCCATGGTATGTTTTTAAACACCTTGTCCCCTAACTTTTAAATTATACTATATATAAATAGACACACATATATATATATACTGGTGTCCAAAAGTTAAGCATAATTGATAATTCTGTGAATAAAGAAGAAACTGTAAATCAGAATGGCGGGAAACATGATATGCGAGAGTAAAATGGTTATAAAATAAGGAAGCAAATCAAAAGAATGATAATAATTAATTTTACTATCCAAAGTAGCAGTTTGAAAGAAAACTGAGCATAGCAAGGATTCACACTTTAAAGAAAAAATAAAAGAAAGCATTAAATATAATACTGATGCTGCAGTTTAATAAGGCGTGTGGTCACGCTACACAGCGATTTACCATACTTGTTATGAGATGATGAATGAGTTGTGGGCTCAAACGGTTCCAAGCTTCTTGGAGAGCTCTATCAGTTGTGTAACGGAGCTTGGTGGGTGCGAAAGGGCTGAAATTTGTCTCCCGAGCATATCCCATTCATTTTCGATAGGATTTAAATCAGGGGAGTTCGCAGGCCACAACATGCACTGGATGTTTTCCGTTTCAAAAAAGTCATTAATCAGCACCGCTCGGTGACATGGCGCATTATCATCCATGAATATGAAGTCAGGACCGACAGCACCTCGGAAACAAGCGAACATAAGGCTCAAGACCTTCGTCTCTGTATCTTTGAGCAGTCACAGACGCCGTGTCAAAGAAATGGAGGTCTGTGCGGCCGTCCATCGTGGTGCCAGCCCATACCATTACACCCCTTGATGGAAAATGATGTCTTTCCGTTATGTTTCTTGGTTCAAAACGTGTTCCACGTTCTCTCCATATCGTTAACCGCCGAGAATCACTACTCAGACTCAACCGGGACTCGTCACTGAACATCACATTGGCCCACTCTCCCACACTCCAATGTTGATGTTTCAAACTTCAGTTCAAACAAGCTCGTTTATGCGCAGACGTGAGGGGAATGCAAACTGCTGGTCTTCTGTCTTACAGGCCAGCATGATTGAGTCTCCTGTAAACAGTTTGTCTCGAAATTCGTATTCCTGTGGCGACTGTGAGTGCCGAACCCAGTGCTCTGGCAGTACTGCCCCTCTGACGTCGCGTACTTGTTACCAGGTATCGGTCTTGGCGAAGGGTTGTGACTCTTGTTCGACCTGATACTGCTTGTCAAGTAACATCTCCCGTTCTTTGAAACATCTGCCTCAGTCTTGAGATCGCAGACTGGTCCACATTCAGAATTCGAGACTCTTTGGTTTGTGATCGTGAGGATTCCAACATTCCAACGATTCTTCCTTTCGTAAAAATGTCCAATTGGCGTCTTTGTGCCATCATTCACCTTGTTTGATGGTTAACAACGTTCCTTCGCACATCAATTGCACGAAACTTGTCTGAAGTGCCTATGCTGCGTGAATCAATTTCTCCGCGTTCCGACATGCCCCGGTGTTTCGCGCAAGACGTAGTCGACTGAAAAGTTTTGCATTAACCCAATGTTTCTTCTGCACCCATTTAATTTCCGCAAGAAATTTGGAATAATTTTACGAATATTTACTCCATGTTTTTCGTACTTTACGAATTATGCTTAATTTTTGGACACCAGTGTATAGATATATATATATACGTGAAAGAAGGAAAAATATACTTAAATTTGTCTTATGTTATTTTGTTTTATCTTTTTGGATCCAAGGAACGTCTAGGTATATCTGAAGTGAGATATATCATAATAGAAATTTATTAAACACATTTCGAACGCTTCAAATTTGGTTCCATTATGAAATTTTAAGATATACACACAGATTATGCTCCTAAATTATATTTTCAGTATAATAATTTGAATAATTTATTAAAAATATTTATTATGTTTACAAATTAAGTATTAATAAGATATTAATATTTCTATAAAAATAAATATCAACTTCTATCAGAAAAAAATATTTAAAAAAAGGTTAATTTAGCATTAATTTTATTTCCGAAATTAACTAAGCTCTAAGTCAAAAGAAACACCCATATCCCCCAAAAAATATATCCTTTGGTTAAATGATTAAATACATATGACAAGGTGCACCTATGAATAAGTTTTAAATTAGTTTATTCGTTGCTTTACCACAGATTCCCAATACTTTTTCAAATAACTTTCGAGTATGTAAATATTCCTTTCTTTCCATTATTTAAGTTATCTTAATGCAATATTTATTTTTTAGTTGCTAACTAAGTAAATAAAAATAAATTAAAAATTTCTTTTTCTTTTACACATATGATCATTGCATTTTTTTCATACTTGATTAAGACTTCTTTGCTCATTTTGACAAAAACCACCACAATTAAGAAATGTAATAACTAGCTTTTAACAATATTAATTTAGTTCTGCTTCTTTCAATACCGTTCCCATCTCTCTCACTATATATATATGAATTATTTACTGTTGCCATATCTGAAGTACAATTTGACAAATACAACTAAATATTATAAAAAATTCAATACTTATATACAACACACATGTATATACACTATCTACCTGTAAGTGATTGGACACCTGTGTTAAAGGAGATAAGCAAAATTTATTTATATCCAATAGCTTGTAGAGCCTCCACCATAAGCACTTAACAACTTAATCCTAGGGGCTATGCTTTACATAAGCGTGTGGAGAATGGACATTTGTACATTCTCCACTCGGCTTGAAGAAGGCATGTAAGTTCTTTCATCGATTTCGTACTGTTGCTGCACTCCTGAATTCGGTGATCAAACTCGTACCAGAGGTTTTCTATAAGATTCCAGTGCAGCCCCTACCATTCCAGTCGGTTCACACCATTGCCAGACAACCAACAACTCCATAACTAGCTACATGAGATGTGGAGTTGAAAATAACAATGATCAAGTAAATAAAATTTCTCAGCTTAGGTATAGGATTGTTGCCTAAAATAGTGGATAAGGATTCGGGGTTGAGCTTACGATGAATATGCATCAAGTATTATTGTCTTTTTTTCTCGAAACATCCTCAGATTATACACTGGCCTCCAAAAGTTAAGAAAGAACATGCTTTTCGAAGCTCACCGTAAAAAAAATGACTGTAGCAAAAAAATTATAGTTTATATAAATGATAAAAACGAACTTTGTACAAAAACTTATGCAAAAACTATAGCTACCAATTTTTTTAATAGGAAAGAACATATATATATATGAGGTGAGAGAAAAATGTACATGTATCAGGCTTTCGTAATTGCGTTTGTAACTTTCGCTGATTTACAGCTTTTGTCAGCAGATTTGTTGGCAATAGACAGTGGGGTCTCGCATTGTCTCAAAGAAGCCGTTTGCCCGACTCGTTAAGGTGGAGGGCGGTCGGATGGATGGAAATGGTGTTGGCACAGGCTGATGCTTCTAGGCATCTTAAGTCGATATGGTACCATCTTCACAATTTTTTTAACTTTAAATATTTTATATTTGGTTTTAATTCTATTTTATAAAGGTTAGTTTTTAATAATATTTCCATACAAAACTTTTTTAATTTGTTGCAAAATGTTTGTCAAATTTAAATTTTTTGAACTTTTTTAAGCATTTTCTAAATCTTTAAGGCTTTTTTAAATATGTATTTTCTTTCAAATTTTTTTCCAAGTATCATAATATACTACATAAAACTGTGCATGGGTTTTTTATGCTGCTGTTCTTTAATTTTTTATTAAATTCTTTATAGTTAAACGTCCAAAAATTCTCAAGAAAACATTAATTTTGATTTTGAAATTTCTTAGAAAAAATACTAAACATGTAAGAGCTAGTTCTATGCACAGATTTACAAAACATACATTGCCGAGCAGGTATAAAAAATTTCAAACCCATACTTCAATTATCAAAAAAGCCTTAGGGTGTTTAATAACAGTATATGTTCAAAAATTCAACATGGAGAAATATGAGTTTGAAGTTTTCATTCCATGAAAAGCATAATATAATATTCATCGAATAATCTGAAACTTTTATGAAATGTTAATTAGCTTACTTAAAACTGCTTACCATAAAAATTGCACAAATGTAGAAGAATTAAACAGTATACTGCCATAATGAATATATAGAAAAAAAACGAATGAAAGATCAATATTTCTTAAAACTTTATCTTAATAATTATTAAAAAAATAAATACACACACTTCAGAGCTAATTTCATGCTCAGGGCTAATGCACAACATGTACAAAAGATGTGTATGCCTTTATATTTTATTTCCATGATTTTAAAAGCTTTCAAATTTTAAATAATGTACACGAATAAAAGCAAAATTAAATAACAATTTATTGGAAAATATATCAAAATCTAAGAATTACACAGGTGCATTCGTTTAAATAAATATTTTAAAATATTTTAATACTAAAAGTGTTGAATTTCACACACATGGGATATATATATATCACCCAAAACAAATATATAAAAATCGGGGAGTTTTTCTTTTCCTGCGAATTAGATTTTTAATTATCTAAGTTATCAAAATGATATTTAGTATTTGTTCTTTGGGAGAACCCGTTTTGAAGTTTTTATTTCATTCATAATAATATCATAAAAAGCATGCACAACTTTTAAATCTTGACCAAATCCATTTGTTCTTCCCCCCAATAAACAATACACAAACTAGTATTTTTGCATGAATTACACAATTCTTTCTTGAAATGATTTGTTACTGCATATATAATGTCAGTCTCAAATACGCGCGGTATAAAAAAAAATTAATTCATTTTTTATCAGGCTCTTTTCTAGCAGATAATCTGAAATGTAGGCGTGGTAGTTGCTGTTTAGCATCAAATATTGCTCCATAACTTGATAAAAAATGCAGGTAAAGCTCTGAAATTTTGCAGACATGTTTATAAAGATTTGAGGTATCAAATAAGTAAATAAAATTTTTTGTCAGTTTAATGATTTTTAGTGTACCATATCGCCTTAATGTGCCTCGTAGTGTCCACCGTTTCTGGAATCAATATCAAACCGAAGCATCTGTATCCAGAAGACATGTTCCAGGCCGACCACGAGCTACAACACTTGGAGGAGACCATTTTATCGCTCTTTCGGGCCGAAAGAGAGGAGGAATTTCTGTGTCGCAACTTGTTGCAGACCACTCTGTAGCATCAGGGAGAAGAATATCTGCTAGTTTAATGCGAAGCCTCTTCACAATTCAGGTCTCTATGCAAGGCTACAAATTGTGTGTATACCCCTCAACAGATGAAAGAGAAGGGACCGCTTATCTTGGGTAAGAGAACACGTTTCCTGGATCAGACAGCGACGGGCTTCTGTACTATTTACAGACGAGTCCAGATTCACACTGGAGAGCGATTCAGGACCTCTGCTTATCTGGAGGGAACGGAGCACCAGATATCATCAATCCAACACTTTTGAAAGACACAATTACCGAGGTGTTGGAATAATGGTTTGGGCAAGGATCTCACTCGGTGGTCACACTGACCTGCATGTGTTCCATGGAGGAACTCTGACTGGTGTGAGATATCGGGATGAGATCTTTGATCCATATGTCCACCCATATGCCGGTGCAATTGGCAGTGACTTCATTCTGATGGATGATAATGCAGCGACCTCACCGAGCTGTAATAGTTGAGGAATATCATGAGGGTCTTGGTTTCGAGCGAATGGAATGTCCAGCTCGATCTCCAGACTTAAACTCGATTGAGTATCTTTGCGTCTATCTTGGTAGATAGGTTGCTGCTTTAAGTCCTCCTCCAAGATCTTTAGGGTAGCTGGGACAAAGCTTACTCCGTGTCTGGTCTTCGCTTCCCATTTCGGTAACCGACAACTTAATTGACAGCATGGAAATTCAATGCCGCCTCTGCATTCAAGCTACGGGTGGCATATCCCTTATTAAAAACACATTTTTATTATGTTTCTATGACATTTTACCACATAAAACTGTGATTATTATTTTTTCCAAGAATTTACTTTTCCATCGGAATTGCCTATTTTTTTTGTTGTAAATCATGTTTGAACTTTGGTTATGTAAACTTCTATCAGCAGTCAATACATAACTATTTTGTGCACATGTCATCCAAATTTAGTGTTTCTGCATTCATTAATTTGCAAATAAGGTACAAAAAACTGATTGTTCCTTAACTTTTAGAGGCCAGTGTATTTCCACGTCGGCCAAACTTTAGTGTAGGCACAATGCATTCCGCCAAAATGCGTTTTTTACGTATACGCTAAATATAGGCTCTTCCAACCGACTGGTATATATTTGAAACATGATTCCTTCACCCTGATAATTTGTTCCTACTCATCTACGGTCCAATTTCAAAGTGCTTGCATCACCTTAACCAAGCAGTATGTTGGAGTTTGTAACGAAGCAAATGTGTTTCCTTGCGGATGCTATTTCTCGAAACAACAGTCTCTAATGCTTGTACGAACTCCTCGAATATGTGGGGCATCGTTTTGGTAAAGTTTCTTTTTTTTTGGACAGCTCTCATCAGTCTCTATCTTTTAGTTTCTTGGGTCTGCCGGATCGAAGCACATTCCTACAATCACACCTCGCCTTACACTTCTTTAATTATAAAATCCCCAGTTGATTTTGAAATAGTTTACTCATAAAAAAAAAATAAATATGTTGAAATCACAGTCTAATTCATGATATGAATAATAATGTATATTTCTATTCATTTATAAGAAGTTTAGATCAAAACGCTTATTTAATTTGCATAAATACTTAGTAGATAGTGTATATGTTACCGTTAAAGTGTGAAATTCATTATTATAGAAAACTAGTATCATGAAATCACTAACAAGTATTAAAGTATCAAAGAATGAATTTACGATAACTAGTAGCTATAGAATAAGATGAATATCTTTAAGTAAAAATACGCACTCGAAAGTTTTAATCAGTTTAGCGCTTAAAGAACTTCAAATAGGAACTTGAGATCAATAAAACAATTACTAATACATTAGTATATTCAAAAATAATTCCATTGAAAAGTTCAAATGTTGTCACAATGCTTCATTTAAACAGATCAAGTAGTACGACAGATTAAAAGTGCCATCACAGCAATCCTTGCCTTAATAAATAATGAAAAATAAAATAAAGGTATCTCATAAAATTTAAATGAATACTCTCTTGCATTTTTGTTTAAAATTTTACACAACGTCTCTCTTCACAGCATGTATTTTTTTTTTGATAATATTTAAATATAATCCATTTTTGCATTTAAATATAATCTATTTTTATTCTAATTTCCCTTTTCTGTTTAACTAATGTTATCAATATGAGCAAAAATAAATTATATTATCTGCTTTTTCTTATTATTTATCAATTATTCAACAGCAAAGGAAATAAAAATATACTTTTCGCGTGATTTTAGCTATTTATGATCAATTAACTAATAAAATATGTTTGAAATTATTTATTTTTCACTTTAACAGTCTATCCTTAATTATTTCATAGAACAACTAGATAAAATATGAAATTTTCATGTATTGTATAGTTTATCTAGTTATTTCATGAAATACCTCGTTATTCTTTGAAATTACTGTAGTATGCATACACTTTAATGGTAACATATATATTTATAATTGATAAAGTTTTTTAAGTAAATAAACTTTTACTAGGATTACTTATTGTGAAAAAGAAATCGACATAAAATATATATCTTGTATTGTGCATATTTTAAGCGTTATTGTGCATATTTCATTATTTGTCTAGCTAAGTAATGCGTGTAAAAATGTACTGTGGTAGTTAGAGCTTAAGCTTCATATTTGCTTAGCTGTATAAAATATTAAAATTGAAGTTTTCTTAAAAATATATTGCATATACTTATACTGAAAAAAGTCTATTGATTTTTTTAAACTGAACATTCACACTTTGTCACATTTATTGAATCAGTTTCTGTTAAGAATCATGTAAATAATAAAACTTATTTAAGAAAAAAAGTGTTCTAACACAAATTAATCATGAAATCTTTCATTTTAAAATTTTAAACAGTATATGATTATTTATCTTATTTTTAAGATGGAAGTTTTGGTCAAATGAGACACCTAACAGAAATAGTTGGTTGCAGCACTTATTTCATTCATTTCATTTTTAAATCCATTGTCCTGTATCATTTACTATTTAGACTTGTTTCTAAATTCGTAAAGATGGGAAAAACTTCAATATGCATAACACATTTCATTATTTATTATTTTTAGATCATCTCTTATGCATCTCATTTTAGATAAATTGTAAGGCATTGTACTGCGAATAAATAAACTATAAATAAATCAATTGAATGTCAGCATTTTGAGTGAAAATGTAAATAAATTAAGTTAAATTTTTTTTTAAGAAAAATTTCGAAACATACGCAGTTTATAAATAGTTTTTTAAAAGTATTTTTTTTTAACCAGAAACTTACCAAAAAGGTTTTATTTTGAGCAATATATAACGATATTTTTTTTGAGATTCTGACTTTTTTTAAACAAAGACTAACTTATAAAACCTTGTATCTTCCCGTAGGGGGTTTAAAAAGGCTTTTGTTCCCTTTTTTTCCTGTATAGACTAAACTCACACTAAGTAAATGCTCAAGACTTGTCACCCAGGAAAACTATTATCAAATCACTCAAACAGATTTTTTTTATTCAAAATTTCATAAACATATAAGTAGATCAAAATAAAATACACATACATAATATGCACAACTTTCATAAAAATTGAACACAATTCAGAACTATCATTCATAGATGTAGGCGAACCTACTAAATCGATTAAAATATCCAAAAAAATATATAGCAAGGCACAATAAACAGATTTATTAAGAAAAACAATTAAATTGTTTAATTCATATTATATTATTGAATCCAAGTAGGATGAAATATAAATATTTTCATATTGTAGTTACTATATTCAAGACTTTTCTTAATACATTTATGGAAATGTGATTTTTAATTACCGTAAAACTCTCACCGGTGTGTAACGTGCAACTATACTTTACAGCAGCATTTTATGTTTAGGTATATTCACTGTATAACACTCAACCTCTTTTTTTACGAAGAAATCTGAAATGTTAGCATACAATGTACTTACGTATTGAAATAATTTCATTGTTTAGCATAAATATATATAAGTCTTCTATCTGCATTTTTCTTGTTAGTTATTTTTGAAATTTTCTTTTAATAATCAGCTCTGTACAGAAAAGCCTGTTTTCAATATTCATACATTCATTTTATTTTTTATTTTTTTGTGTTCCTTCCATGTGTAGATAGATACAGTTTTAATTTTTAATGGGTTGCCTCTTTCTATAATGTCAAAATTTCTGCTGAACGGGGAAAGTTGGATCCATATAGTAATGCTGAACTCTGTTAAACTCACCTAAATCAATACGTCAGCTTTAGAAATAATAATAGTTCTCCATTTTAGTCCAATGAATCTTTCGGTCTTTACAATTTAAAACGCTCAACATTTTAGATTCTTGTAAATTTTGTTATTGTCCAATCTTAGTAGGATATTCTTCTGAAACATTTATTTTACACACACAGACACACGCACGCACACAATAATAGGTAACAAAATGTAACAAATAGTGTACAATAATACGTAGCTGAGCAATTGATGCCCGACGAAAAACCTTTTTTTTTTATTTCCACTCAGAAGACATTTATAGTTAAAGTGATATCTTCAGAAGGACGATCGAATCAATTTTGTAAGTGTACTGCGTTTCCCATTGATCGTTTTTAAAATCACATTGTTAAGCTACACGAGGGCAGACATGTTCAGGAAGGCCTAAGATTGGCCTGATTACTCTACAGTCATATCGGAGCTGAAAGTGCATATGTATACTCCATATGATTGCGACAATCATTAATTTGATTCTAATTTATGCTGCACTTTGAAGCAAAACAAGAACTATTTGTCTTAGACTACGTAAATTTGAACCATGGCCAAGTAATGATGTTCAAACTCCTCTCCAATTTTCGTACACGCCAAACTTTGAACCTCCACAGGTTAAATACGCTTCAGTCTCTCGATATGGTAATTCTTTGGTAACACTCAGCACTTGTACCCATGACTCGACAAGAAGCAACGCTTTCATCAATTAGTTCGTGACTCTAACCACTTGACTAAGTTTCCAATGGATACGGGAATGGTTGAGTAGAACGAGAAATTATGTTTCTGCTGGGATAACAGTAGTATCGAAATTGATAAAAGAATATTTCGATAAAAGTATCTGGCGAAATGTGGTAAAGGACCAAGAATAATCGAATGTCAACATATTACAGGAGATGGATAATCTATTGGATGCTGAAATATCTGCAAGGACAATTTCTCCATAGTATGGGAAACTCACCTTTTAGATTACGCAAAGTCATCAATGTGACACGCAAAAATTCATCGGAACAATATTGTATTTATTGACAAGCTAACTTCCATTGAATTCCGAAAATAAAAAACGTGAAAGCAAAGTAGAGATAGGCTCAAAGCTGACACCACTGTTGAATGCTATATTGCTCATCATGGCTTAGGATGTCATTGCTATTAATAACTGATCCTTAACAGCTATTAAATATATCATGGGCAAGTGGTGTCATGGAAGTACGTAACTATAGACCTCTTTCGACAGTAAAATATCTTTGGACTTTTCGCTCATCAGGTATATGCTTTACGTAATCACAAAATAGTTGCTGCATCTTCCCCATCCTTAATAGGAATATGTAAAATATATTCCCTTGTCCTTTTCAAAATATTTTTGTTTATACTGCTTTAAAAGGAGGTCCTGCATTCTACAGAATACTATGTACATTCAATTAGTTGCATTGCCTTATTTTTTATATTTAAATATTTTTTTACAAGCATTTCTTATTTATATCCCAATTTTGATCTTTCCCCCCATTGAGTATTTTATTCAAAATTAAAACATGTGCAAATTGGTAATAATTTATTACTTGAAATTAGAATATGGGATCAATGAAAATAACAAAATTCTGAAACACATCAGCTATCATTATAAATTTGATAATTATTCTTTTAATCAGAGTATAATAGAAAAAATTTATTATGAAATGGACTTCAACCTTACGAAAATCTTGCTTCGTACTTTACAACAATTTTTCCCAAATCGATTACTATTTTCACAACTCTTCTTAAATCTCAGTATAATATTGAGTTAAAAAGTGTCTGCGTATTTAAATACATACAATAAAAAATAAGTTCCTAACTAATCAGCAGTTTCTTTTTTAAATTAAAAAAAGTTATGAAAATGTTCCTATTCATGTAGATATTTAATTATTACCCACATAGTATAGATCTGTCAAACTTTAATAGTTTTTTAATGTTTGATAAAGGAATATAAAGAACAAAAATATTTATAATACTTTTTAAAACTTTTACTTAAACCAGATAACAAGATGCTTCAATTATTTATTGATAGATTAGTTTCTGCTTTAGTTAATATATTTTAAGCTAATTTTTTTAAAAAATGAGAAGATTTCATCTGTTGCCATTTTTCTTTTCACATTACTTTAAATGAAACAAGTGTATTATGTAAAACAACTTGCAGTGTCATCCAAAATATCTGTTTAGATCTCTTGAAAGTAGATAAACAGAAACGTTTCTCTTCATCTTAGTCTAAGTTTAATACAATATTCTTTTATTTCTGTTATGCCCTTAGCAATGGTTTTGATATAAATGAAGAAATAAATACACAATCAATATTTTTGCATGTTTATTTAGAATAAAATGACTCAAGCAGTTGTTAAGTGAATTATACAATAAATTTTTAGAATTAACTTTTTACATCTGTCAAAAATGTATCGATATTTGTCAACTAATCCTTCCATCATATGCCAATACATCTCATTGCCGATATTTGGTATTTGTTCTTACCTATATGTTCAACAAAATGAAATAACTGAATTAATTATAATTTTGTGATGAATTTGATATATTCTACATATTGTTTCATGACAAAAAAGTACACAGTAGTGAATATTGATATACTATGCAAGAAACAATATTAATCACTTTTGAAGTATAACATTGTCATTAGCATTTCTTTTTGAATGTACCTAGATAGCGTGACCTAGCTTATTGAATTTAAATTGTTATTTTCCACTCACGCATTCTTGTTTCATAGCGCGTGATGTATTGTGCGAATGCAAAGTGTCAAAAAATTATGAGCATAAGACGAGAGAAAATTTCAAGGGAAAAAATAAATAAGAAACAAGATAAATTGTTGTATATTGTTAAAGTTAAAACATATATACTTCCACGAATTATTCACTAGCTACTGGAATATTCATATGTTTTTTATAAGAAATGTGTTCTGTCTTAGCAAAACAGAGGAAAAAGGTGTTATTTTGGGATAACGCACTTAGCTGTACATTTGGCTTGAATAAACATTTAACTTAAAACACACAGATAAAAATAATAATATTACATACACACATACCTATTAACGTGAGAAATAAAATTTTATGTTATAAGAAAATTACGTTGGATGAAGCCATTTTTTTAAAAAAAATATTTTACAATAAAAATAGGAATAAGGAAAAACAAGAAGAATAACATTGTATTTTTCTAGTTTACGTGGATCGTAATCTGCAAATTAAGCACTGAACAGCGTTTTAATTTTGTAACATAAATGAAGAGTGTATAAAAATGGAAGAAATGTGTATAATTTTATAAATTGAGATCTTTATAATGAATGATTCTTAAGATATATTCTATATAATATTAAGCTATTTATTTTACTCTAATATTTTTCAACCAAGTAAAAATATACGTTAATTTTGAGAAAAGTTATGGATTCAATTTTGCAATATTTCGAAAAAAATAAATATATTAGAATGATTTTTATTTAACTATAAGCTTTACAAATGTTTTCAAATTTAATAAGCTGATCACTTGGAATAAAGATAAGATTTCAGGTGATCAAATGAATAATAATTACTGCTTTTAAAGTAGAAATTCTTTTCAATAAAGCTTTGAGAACATTTGAGCATTCATCAGAGACAATGGAACATAATTATTTTTCTAACATAAGCGGACGCATTTTTATTTTACCCAAAAAAGTTATTTGTCACCCACTTGACATATAAGAATCTTAAAACTATTTAACTCAAATGGGAACTTAAGCAGAAATGGAACTGAACACAGAAGGAATATTTAAAATCAGGCAATAGGCAAAGCGTTAAAGATAATAACTTGGAGTTATTTCGTTTCAATTCTAATTCTGCATCTCACGAAGATTATTGGATTTGTTACTTGAGATTGAGCAATGCAATAGAATCGCCGAAAAGTTATTGTACGTTTAAGAGTAACGTACAAAGAAAATGTTAGTTCTTTGCAGCATAATCGAAATTTAAAATAAACTCATCTCATTCGTATTTTGAAAGAAAGAAGGAAATTAAACGAAAATATATTGGTAGTTGTATTTATAAAAGATAAGTGGGAAAACTGGCTAAAAAATACCAAAAAATGATAAATGACAGAAAAAAAGCTGTACAAAATAGAAAAATTAAAACATAAACATCATACATAAATTAATACTTAGAACAATTAGCACATATATTTCAAAATCTTTCTTTTATGAATGATCTATAATGTCAGCCGAATATATTTTATGGTTATGTATTTTATAGGACAGAGAGACGTACATAGAGAATCCATGCATTCATTATGATTAAACGAGTAAACACATTCTTTTAATTGTAAAATATATTCACTAGGATATTTTAAAAAATAAACTGATATAGTTCTAACTTTTAAAATATGAAACAATCTGAACTCTAAAAAGTAAACCTGTACAATTTTACAATAAAATTTTAAATAAATGTTTCATTCATTTTTTAAATTTTAATACTATATATAAGCACGAGTGCATATTACTTTGTTTTCTAAATATTCAAAGCAATATGTTTAAAATTAACAAGTGTGATTATAAAGTTTTACAATATGATAAGCGTATACAAGTATATGTGATGCAAAATTTATGTTTTTTTTTTTTTTACAATTAGAATTTAAACAAATGAACGTTTAACAAAGCAGAATACAATAGATAAAAACTTCATTAGAGCATACATTTAAATCAAATTAAAACACATTATCTATCTTTCCCTCAGTGTATATGTATGTATGTATGTATTCACAGGGTGTCCTCGAATGTCGTGAACAAACTAGAGGGGACTATATAACATCCTGAGGAGCCCTTATTACATAGGAAAGCATGGTCAGAAAATGATAGGTGGCGCTGTACGCATACTTTCAAGTCGGCATATCTGGTTTCCTCATTTTAGACAGGGACAGCTTGCGATGAACATGAATCGTTATACGGACACCGTGTGGGCGGATACTCACTTCATCTACGGCCTAGCCAACGGAGAAATGGACGTACTGCTGTTGGATTGTATAAGGAGAGAAATCCAATGGGGCTGTTATCGAATCATCAAACGTTTCCTTGAGTGTATCTGAACCTGGAGGAATATGAAACACGATTTCAAAACCACAATTGAAGATACTGGGCACCAGCGAACAGCACGAACATCCATATTCGAAAAGGTCATGTTGCATGCTGTGGACCAAAATCCCGGTACCAGTGAATAGGATTTTACCTTTGCAACCTGTAGGTATCAAAAAACTGTCCATCATGTACTGAAAAACAAAGAATTACATCCATTTCATGTACAGAGAGTGCATTTATTACTTCCAGATGATCATCCTTGATGTGTCGCGTTTGCACAGGGGCTTCTTGACAAAAATGTGGTAGACATGCCCTTTGCCAGTTCAATGTTGTTCTGGGATGAACAATCTTTTCACGTGCAGGGGTGTTCAATACACACAACGTGCAAGTGTGGGCCTTAAACAACCCACACAGCACCCGACCACGAGCCACACAACAACGCTTTACTGTTTATACAGGGTGTCCCCAAATGTTGTGTACAACCTGGGAGGAGAAGTATAGAACAACGTGAGGGGCCATATTTACATAGGAAAGCATGGGCAGAAAGCGATAGGTGTTACTGTACGTGAGATCTCAAGGTTGACACACGTGTTTTCCTCATTTCATACATTAGCCGCGTGCGATGTACATGAATCGTTATACGAAAGCCGAAATGGCAAATATCCACTTCATCTACGGTCCAGCCAACGGAAATAAAGGCGTACCTGTTTGGTTGTATGGGGAAAAAATCCAACGAAACGGCAACCGAATTATCAAACGTTTGTTCGGGTGCATCGGAACCTGGCGGAACATGGATCTTTCAGAGACACGAGTGACGACACACCCGTCAATTCTGAAATTAGCCTGGTGGCACGAATATCCATCGCTGCTGCAACGATCAGTGAAACGCCCGGGTTATTTATACATATCTACAAATCCATGTTGCGTCGGTATCGTGCTTGCATACATGCCAATGGCAGTAATTTCAAACACCTCCTGAGATGCTTTAATGTGATACATTTAATTTATTACTGTTTTTTGTTTTTGAAATAAAGCGTTTTACACTACATTCAGCATTGTGACCTTACTGTGTTTGTGTCTCTTTACCTCGTTAGGGTTATGTTTACTTCCATGCTTTCCTATTTTCGCCCTAAGTTTGTACACGGCATTCGTGGGTGCCATATATATATATATATATATATATATATTACTTTCTCATCATATGATGGTTACCATCAGCATATAGTTACAGAAAACTTAAAAAATAATCAAGAATAGGATTTTAAAAGTAATCTTGTATAGAGGCACTAGAGTTAGATTCACTATTTTTAATAACGGTACACACTACTGTTAAAAATCAAGATAATAAAGATATGGAGAACGTTCTTACAAAATCTACAGTTAAATATGTTTTGCCTATAGAGATATTTGATGAATTTTAGTGCATTATATTAAAATACATGATTAAACTTTTTTGCCAATCTATCTCTGAAATTACTTATAAAGATAGGTATCAATGGATATAATTTTTTTTTACTTTTGATTTACTGAATAATATCTATATATACTATTCTTAACTATAATAGAATTACTAGTATTGTCTAATGTGGATTGTATAATATTTTGTAGCTTCTTAGACGGGTGTGTAATATATGTTTTAAAACCGTTAGTTATAGTTCTAAATTTAATAGTATTTTCGTGTGGTTGACATGACAGTCATAAAAAGTACACTTCGTTTATTTATATCGATTGATAACCGAAAGCAATTAAAATCGTTGGATTTCCGGTAAAGGTTCTCTGATTGGTCAAGACATTGGGATGATGTTAGATTGCCCAGTTCTTAATTTTAAAACACTGAATGTTTAGTTTGAAAGATGAAATGTAATGGTAACATCTCGTTAGGCGCGTAAACTGGAAATTGATTATTATGCTAAGCCCTGAAAGGGCTTAGATCAATTATGACTTAAAAATTCTGAAGATAATTTTAACGGGAATTATTACACCCCCCATATATATATAGTATATATATATATATATATAAAATTTAATATCAATTAAAAATTTAAATTTGAATAACTTGTATTTTGTAAGATTGTTTCTGTATAAAAACATATTCTCACTTTTTAATTGCCTTTTAAAAATATTTTAATTTAAAGTGCTTACCTTGTTCAAGTGAAAATCATATACAATATAAAAATCATTTCAAAATCACGCTGATTTACATGATCACATAACATCTATTTACGTGGTATGTGCTAATCAAGATAAAAAAAATCATCTTTATTTATTCTTTTTGTGTCTAATCTTTAATTAAAGATAGTAACCGTGAAAAGGAAATGAAGCAATGCACCACATGCGATATTTTATTAAAACTAATAAGTGAAAGTATTGCTCCAGGGGTTACTAAGATACATCTGCATCAATGACTTGAAATGCTCTTTTCCGACTCTGTTAATTAAATTCCGCTATTGAAATAGCTTCAATGCGTTAACTTATTAAATGAAAATGAAATTATTCATCTCTTATTCGCTTACCAAAAACTTTTCACTTCTTTTCTGCGATGACATTTACTTACCTTGAGAATCTGGTTTACTAAATGTAGCTATTTTTTATTAGCAACCGTTAACTTTATCATGGATTGGATGGAAAAATTTCTTTTGAAAAAGCTTTAATGATACTTTTATATGTATGCAATATTTCAACAGAAATTTTCAAATTTTGATCAATAGAGATGAGAAGATATTACACTCATGTCCATAAATTAAGGATAATGAAGTTCAAGCAAAGAAAGAGACAGAAGCAAAACAAATTTGACTTATTTGTAAAGTCTATTTATTAAACAAAAGTAAAGAACAAAAAAATGCTATATTTTGACATAATAATAAAAATGCGATTTTTACTACTGGAGAAATTTAAAAAAAGAACCTATTTACAAAAAAAGTATAACATGTTAGATGATGGTTAATACGGAGTATGTCTCCCGGACGATGCAATACAGGCCTTACAAACCTACGCATGCTGAGTATCAAATTATCAATCTGATCTTGGGGAATATTACACCACTCATCAAGCAATGCCCTCCGAAGTTCCGGTAGACAGGTGGAGGGGTTGACGGGCTGCAATTCGTCGGCCAAGCATATCCCACACATGCTCTATTGGATTCAAGTCCGGTGAGTATGCTGGCCAATCCATACGGGTGATATCCTCCGATTGAAGGCATTGTCTACAATGTTTGCACGGTGAGACGGGCGTTGTCATCCATAAACAGAAATTCAGCACCCATGGCGCCCGAAACAAACGTACATGTTGTTCCAGAATGACATCCGATAGATGTGGCCTGTCATCGTTACACTCTGAACATGCAGGTCAGTTCTGGAACCAAGATAATTGCTCCCCCCACAAACCATCCTGCAACACCGTAACGGGTCGTGCAATGATGTTCTCTTTGTGGTAACGGGTACCTGGCGCTCTCCATATGAAAGTCCAGCGAGAATCAGACTGCAAACTAAACCTGGACTCGTCGGAAAACATGACACAAGACCACTGTTGCGATGTCCACAATGCATGCTCCCTACTCCAGGTTAATCGCTGGCGACAGTGAGTTGCGGTAAGGGGAACATATCTGACAGGCCTACGAGCATATAGACCAATGTGCCCTAAGTGTCTGTACACGGTCTGCCTTGAAACTGTCATACCGGTAGCTGAAGAGAGCTGACGAGATAGGTCTGATGCTGTGCTCCGTCTGTTTCTTTTGGCAGTAACTGCCAAATACCGGTTCCTCATTCGGCGTTGTAACTCGGGGTGACCAATGCTGTAACATCTACTCACATTACCATCATCTTGGAATCGTTGCCAAAGCCTGGAGATGACACTCTGGGAGATTCCAAGTTCCTCGGATACTTCCAGATGAGTACGTCCACATTCCAGTCGTCCGATAATTCTACCGCGTAAAAAATCATCCAAATGCTTCCTTTGTGCCATAACTATGCTGTTATTTCTCTGAAAGTCTTTTAAAGCGCTTGTGAACAATTTTACTTTGCCACCATTCCTTATATACCCTTCTCTTACACTCTCGTCATAGTGACGTACTATCCGTGCCATCTGGTGGTTTCCTGTAATTTGCATCTTCTTCTTCAAGATGTGTGTGATAATTCTACAGGTGAAATTTTATTTTAGAGTTCAATTTCTGTGTGATTCTGAATTATCCTTAATTTATGGACATGAGTGTATATAATTGCAAGGATTAAATAAGAAAATAAATTCGTGAATGATTAATCCTGGCGGATGATTTAAAAAAACTTTCTTTTACAGAATAATTGTTCCTCCTTTGAACTTAGAAGCCTATATTTAAATAATTTTCACTTCTTTATTATAGTAAACGTTTGAAAAAGAATGAAAATCTTTATTTTATTATCAGAAAAATATTTTAAGTATGATTTCATTTTAAAGCAGTATTGATGAAAAGTGCCCACATAATTTAATATTTGAACATTCTCAATTAAGATAACACAATACGATTCAATTTATAACAATTTTTAAAAAAACTCAAATAACTTTTCTTAGACTAAATTTTTCTCTCTATATACATCTATAGTTTCACAAACTTTGACATTTTTAAATTAAAGAAACTCAGGGTTATCATAACTTTCAGTTTAGTTTTATTAGCATCACATTTATAAATAAAAGCTTTAAACTGATTTATTTCATAAAATGAAGTACTAGTAATGTCACCATTTCAATTTCTCAGGTTCTTTTCAATTATGCCCAATATTTTGGTATTTTTTCTAGTTATTTCTATTAATGCATTTAACAAAAGTTGGAATGAATCCTTAAATTCAATCCATGCCCATTTTTTTTAAAAAATTAGTTACACTTTAGCATTTTAGCATTTTGTAAAACAATTTCAATAAGCATTCATAAAAGAAATATCTTTTGATTATCAATCTTGTCATAAAAATCAATAACAATTTTTATTATACATAGTTTGAAGTATATATCCATCAAATGTTACGTGTGTACGTCGCTTATTGTAGGAAATGTAGCATTTTAAAATTATTTCATAAATTTTAAATTTTCTTCAGAACATAAGTGGTTTGTTTTTTGTAGTATTTTCACTGCACAACAGCCATATATACATAATACATACATATATACAAGGGGTAACCAAAAAATAGTGAAAATCATTAAATCAAACTTTTCTTTTATTACTTGTACCATGTCTCCTTAATTGTATATGGCATGGAATTGAATACGTAGAGTGTTTATGTATAATTTTATACTTTTTATTACAGTAATGATTTGTTTAAAATATTAGTTTTTGTCATTTGCTTTCTTTTAATCTGTTAAAGACTATACGTAACAAATGAAGAAAAGTATTTTTAGCAGAAAACTCAAATGAAAATAAGTAACAGGATTTTTAAAAAATTAAATATTTCGTGCTCATGAAAATATTGATCGGGTACAGGTGCTATCAAATACAATAACAGCAAAATTCTGGTAATTATGCTTACGTTCTCTTTGAATAAAGAAAGTAAATATTTTTTAATTCTGATATATTTTTTAAAAAATTCTTTCTTTCTCTCCCTCAGCAAGCTTCTTTTCCACAGAATTAGTATGATTTGACATTTTGTAAAATGCAATAAATTTGTGATAAAATCATCGGTAAGTTGAGATATCACTGTCAGTTTATTTAAATTAGAAGAACTTTAAAAATTCTTTGATAAACACACACATTCGAGGTATAAATTTTATGTACATTTTATAGGAAGACAATTGACTAATCAATAAGTCTGTTCCAATAAGACAAGTGCCATTTACAAAAATTATTAAAATTATGTCCTTTTTCATGTTTTCAAAAAGTCGAGTTGTCTAAGGATAATTAAATTTTTTATGTTTAACTGCTAAATCCATTTAAACTTCTACTTTTACACTTTAAACACATGTGTCAGGTGATTATGTTTCAGTTATCTCTAGGGCGTGTTCTAAATAAGAGATAGAAAAAAAGAAGTCTAAAAATTTGTTTTCACTTTATAGGGTATTTAAAAACATCAAAACTATCATTTAAAGTAATATTTAATATACTTTGTAAATCATTAACTGTTTTTATTATACAAGCTGTACATAACAGCCTATTAACTACAAATTAAAAGAAAACTTTAACTTATCTTGAATAACAATTAATTCCGTTATTGATTCTGTTCCGAATAGGAACGATGGAATAGATAAATTTTAAAATGGTTTATATATTTAATGAGAAAATAAATAAAGAAAATAAAAATATAAAATATGTAGAAATTTATATTTCTTTTAAATGCGTAATTCAAATAACTTATATAATAAACAGATAATGATTAACTTATTTAAACAAATTGCTGCTTCATTATTTAATATCTTATCTAAAATTGAGTATATAGTTGAAATTAATTTTTTCGCAGTAACAGAGCTCATATCACTTATTTCCCTATTACTTCATTCAGAATATGATTTCACCTCATAAAACTTTCAATGTTTATTTGATGGTTTTAACTGTAGAAAATGAGCGTTAAAACTGAGAAAAGGGATTATATCGGCTGTAATATTTTAACAGCCTTTCAAATTAATTCTATTTTATGCACAGAGTAATAAGATAATTCCATTTTATGCACAAAACAATAAGGGAATTCCATTTTACAATCTTAATCTGCATCTGCATTTAATTCTAAGTTTAGAACTCAGCTATATTTTTAAAACTATATCAAACTCTTTGAATGCATCTGGGATTTAAGGTGGAGGATTAATTTTCCTCATGAAGTTCATGTATTTGCTTAGCTATACCATTTGATAGTAACAAATTAGAATAATTACATCAGTAATTGATTAATTATCAGTACTAGATTAGAATTAAGTCTAAAATAATTTTAGTTGAATATTTAATTAATTTTTAATCACTTCACTTGAAGAAATGTTATGTGCTTATGCGTTTTGTATATAAAACCTTTTCAATTTCAATTGAAATATAATTTAATTGTTGACAATAAACTATTCTTGATGCATTGATATGAAACTTCGGTTATATTATAATTGAATTTTTTAACCATTACCTGGAATGGGTGTACTTGTATGTCTTGCCCAAGTGTTGTGTTAACTGCCCCTGACCTATATACGGCTTTCCGAAGTACGAATATCTGCATTGCTCTGCTATCAGTAAAACTATTCCGAAGCCTTTGAAAATAAAAACAATGACACTGGCAGTTTTTGGGAAGAGTTTGCTTATTCCAGAGAAAGATTTAACTGTTTAAGGTATGCGACTGCCCTAAAATTGACAATTTTTTTTATTATTTTATTTTATAAACCATCTTATTAGCTTTATAAAAATACCAAGTTTATTATTTCCGTTCACTAGAACAAAAACTGCAAGTGTTTTAGTAAAATCAATGTCATTACTTAAGCAAGATGTCACACTTTAAAACGCGTTTTACTCGGAATGTGATTGTTTGAAAATAATCAAACGGGGTCAGCGTTGGCTAAAAATGTTTTGATAATAATTAACTGAAATTTTTTGTGTAGGTTATTTATAATAGTAGAAGTGTTTTATTATTCAGATTTACCATTCACTGTTTTATTACAAAATTTACAGTCCTTTATGTGAATATAACCACTGTTTTTTTAAGTAATTTCATATAGTAACTGAGATAAAGTGCTCTAGTTTTTATAAAAATTAAAATATCTCTTATCCTGAAGATCATTTCGACAATGAATAACATAGCAGCACATCAGAATTGAAATATTGAAAATTTATTCACAAACCTTTGGTACAGAATGGACCACGTTTATGTTATTTTTTGTCAATTTTTACCAATTTTTCCCCACTTTAGTTATAATAATTTATTTTTCTCTTCTTAATTTTAGTATACTTTTCTTCAAATGTACTAAAAAAAATCAAAAACAGCAACAAAAAAAAGCACATGTCTTCATTTTTTTAAAAAAAAGTTGTCGCAACCAGTCGGGATACATATATAAGTCCTTTGTTCCATCAATACTCCGCATTACTATAGAATCTGTTTAAACGATGGTCTCACTGGGGTGCAGATCACGCGAATTTCTTTCAGTCGTTTGGAGATAATGTATATCCTTGAATTTATTTTTGATAAATTGTACATTTTATGATGTTATTTAATTCACTCTCTGCTTCGAAATCAACAATAAGTGTTATTTATCCTCTTTAACTTGAACTGATGTAAGAAAAATTTAATTTTCTCTCTGAGTATTTTTATTTAAAAACAAATATCTTTTAGTCATATTTACATTAGGGAGGATAACAACAAACATTTAGGTGACATCTGCTTAGGAGTCTTTATCCCTTCATGCATGAGACACATTTACCACAAAAAATAAAAATGCTTTCCTTCAGAAAAAGACATTCTTCTTTTTAAAAAAGATGCTGGCATTAATCATCTTTCTTTCAAACAAAAAGGTCATGTAGGAAAAAAAGAGTTCAGTACTCTAGTGAATTTGTTAAGAAAAGGAACTTCGTTAGATGAAATTGTTTTCTTGTAAATTAAGTTACACACACTTATTTTGTTTATTTATTTATTGAAGTAAATGTTGTGCAAGGTTTCAGGTTCTAATTTCTCCTAGGATTTCATACTTTCCTGAAATGTCACACAAGTATAAAATAGTATATAATAAAAATTCAAAGTAGAAAGCGCATTAACGGAGAATTAATTTAGTAATTTGAAAATTTTGCCGTATAATCAATATCGATTCAGTTTATAGTGCCCAGAAAAAAAGTTTTTGACAGCATTTTCAAAACGTTTTTGGTACCTACACCCATTTTTTCAAAAAGTATGGTCAGAAAATTGAATTTTTTCCGGTCGGATCACCGGAAGATTCAGACTCATTTCTAAGAACGATACTTCTATTTGGGCGTGTTTAAATGCTCTTTATATACTTTACCATTTTTCAAAACAGTAAAAATAAGTTTTGTTTTATAATTAAATTATATCATTAAGTAGATTATTAAATTTTTACAAAAAGCTTTTTGAAACACATAGCATTTATATAAACAATAATAAAGATACTAACTTTACCTAAAAATCACCATGTTTGTACATAAGATTGAATTTTCTTCAGTTTTAAATTTGGACACAGTTCAGCAAGTGTAAGGTTTTATTGCGTGAGATTAAAATACTAAAATACAGTACTGTAATACGTTTACTATAATATATTTTGATACATCATGGAAATATTCAATTTGATCTGCAATACTTGAATTCAGAATACTTGTATTCGTAAGTGAAATTGCAGTATCACCTGAAGAAAGATTTTCGATACAACATTCTCAGTAGTATTCTATCTCTTTGACATATTGTTTTTCATAGCAATTTCAGAACGTTTTGGTCATGACATTTTATCAACAATACCAAGTTCATGATACATCTTTAAAGTTATGTAAATTATTTTTTCAAACAAACATTGACCTTTAAATAAATTTCATTTAATTAAGTATGAGAACTCGAAAAATCAAATCATAATCAAACAGAAATGATTTTATTAACGAAAAATGAAATAAATAACCATTTCACACAGAAAGAGTAGATTGCGCTCGAATTTTTTTTAATTATTTAAATTTAAGTGTGGGAAAATGCTTTAAAATAAAACTTTAAGCAAAACCTAAGCTCAGTAAAATGCATAAATCTTAAAAACTAATTTGCTATCAGATCTGAAATTTGGTGGTAAGCTTTCCAATGGTATAAGCCAAAAGAACATTTCAAAAAAAGAAAAAAAAAGGTATTTTTGAATTGTGTAGAGGTTACTCTTTAGCTTTAAGTCGAATAAGAATTATTATGGTGAACGTTGCCTTTTTAGAGAGGACTCTGAAGCTAGTCTCATATACTGTTACTCATTGGTTCTATAAACTAGAAATTATCTTTGTGTAATTTATTACAAAAATTTCAAAAAAATCGTAAGTTTTCGGAAATACGAGCAAAACTGAAACCACACAGAATAGTCTGTGATATATATGTCTTATTATTTTTTTTTTCATTTGAATAACATAAGACAGAGATATCGAACTTTATTTAATAATTTGAAAAATAATATTTACCTTGTCATATGTTAAGCACATTTTATGAAAAATGGCTTTGCACTTTATGACAAATCAGCAAAAAATGCGTTTTTTCTTAATCTCCGTTAATAACGGTATATATTTACATAAGATATCATTAAAAACCAACTTTCATTCCTTGCAATAACCACTTAAAACCTAAAATTTCCCATAATTGTGTTTGAAATAAATATTTGTGAAGTCAAAGCCCGATATGTGCTATTAGCGTATATTTTGAATTAAAAATTAAAATATTACGTAAATAAATAAAATATTTTTAATGCATAAAATGTTCTTCCGCATTTTAATGTAAGCAACAAACTTAGAAGACGCTAAATTGAATTAGAAAATGATTAAATAATGATATATTATTTCCTGTTATAGATGAACATTTTTTAGAATATTATTTCAAGTTCTTTTATTTCTGATTTTTATACCAATGCATAAAAATCTAAACCACTAAGAATTTTTTGTTTTTGATACAATTTGGAATTTTTTAACAAGTGTATTCTATTGTCTTTCTTTCTGATATCTACATATAATTAGCATTTGAACTATTAAGAATTCTTTTTTTGTTAAAAATTGTGTTCAGTTATATATATGCGCGTATCAATTAAAAATTCTGTATTCATATCCTGATTTTAATCTTTGTGAATGTAAATTTTTTTAAAATTATGTTCAAATATGTTTTAAAATGTAAAGTATCAGACATAGAAAACTTCTATTTAGATAGTCAATGGATGAATTGTATCCAATGTTTCAATAAAAATTTCTCTGGGGAAGTTACAATTTTTTGATACAACATCACCAAAAGCCAAGGGTTTTGTCTATCGTGATGTTTGAAAAATTTCGAGCTTCAACAACTAAAGATTATATAAAGCAAGTTACAAGAAGATTATTGATTTAAGCTCTAAATAGTTAGGATTTAAAAGAATTAAGTTAAAATTCATACAGCTTAATCAGTTGTCTAAATGATTCAAGTCTTAATAGATATGAGGGCTTTTCTTAAACTGATTGTTAGTATGAATTATGCTGAGTAATAGCTTTTGTTCTGGAAATTTCTGCTGTTTTGTAAATTTTCCTCAGATTATCAAAGGTAATTGATGTTTTCACTCACCCTAAGCAAATCAAAGGGATCACAATAAATTTGGTGTTAAAAGTGAGATAAATGCTGATTATACTAGGAAAATGGTTCCCCAAAATAGAAGAATGCTTTATGAATGGTGAAAGATGGAAATTAATTCCTCTAGATCAGTGATTCCCAAAGTGGTCTATGACAGCATGCAGGGGATCGACATCAGTGAAAAAATAATTTGGGGATCTACGATGGTAACTCTCATTAAACCAGATCATGACTTTAATTTTAAAAGAAAATTTAATCTAGTGGAAACCAGATTTACCTGTTAAACAGATTTATTTTACTAAATTTAATGAAGTTAATTTGCAGCTACAAGGACCATCATTTCAGCGTTTCTTGCATAATTACGCTAAGGAGTATTATGCTGGACGTCCCGAATTTCCTAGTTTCTCAATTTGTCATGCACAATTTGCCAGGAAAAAGACGTTTTAACCTACGTTCAACATTTAAATGCCCTTTATTCAGATTTTGAAATTAGGTTTGAGAATGATTTGACTATATATATGGTAATACTACAATAGGAAATTAATTAATAAGGTCACATTGAAAAAAAAAATGCCATATTACAAGAGGAACTGATCGAAATACGTACTAAGAAGATCTAAAAGTAAAATTTGGAAATGGATATCAGCAATTTTAAAAGCACCAGAGTGGACGAAGCACTAGATTCATCTCTCCCATTAAAATCATTTGTTTGTTGCTCAGTTACTTTATGTAACAGTTATTTTAAGTATTATTTAAATTTTAACTTAATTAACATGTGTGTGTCTCAGGTTTTAAACACTATATTTCACTACAGTTAAACATTTAAATATTTTAAAGTAAATATAGCTCTATACCAACTGTCATAAAGACATTTAAGTTGATTAATCTGCAAAAATTTATTATTAGGTCAGTAGGGGTCTACCCAAAACTAAAAAAACTTGGCAAGGGCCAAGTTTGTTCTATGAGACAAAAAAGTTTGGGAACCTCTGCTCTAGATTTTCAATTATTTAAATGAAAAGACCTTCTAGAAATGAAGTTAGAATTAAAAGAACAGTTGATTTCACTAAGAAATGCTTTGGATGCGAAACACTTTGTTATTTAGAGCAGATTAGATTAAAAAAAATTTTTTTAATAAATAAAGAAAAAATAATTTTAATAACTTTTTTAATGTTAAAAAGCAGATTGATGAAGTTGCTGAAGCCATTTCAAGTAGCAATCTCTTTGAAATGGCTGCAAATGAAAAATAAAGAACTTGCTGATGATATTAAAATAAAAACTTGACTTTGGAATAAAATTACTTCTGGCCTTGCATCTTCTGTTTGATCATGGTATTACTCTAAATGTGTCATCCCCTGAGAGGAGCATTCATGATCTTTAGACCAGCTTGAATATGTTTACAAACTGGATGTTAAGGAACCAATATAGTTACGGAAAAAACGAAGATCCAGTACCACTTTTTTTTAAACCTGCAAGATTTGAATTAAAAGGTGTAGCAAACTGATAAAAAAGACTTTCTCCCTAATTAATGCCCTCTTAGAATAGTTTTTACAGTCCTAAAACAACCAACTGAACTATGTAACTTTTTAAAAAATTCAGAATGTGTCTAATTCAAAACCTAGAGTTGTTCATTATGATAGGCAGGTCTCTTACTTTGGTGGTAAAGAGTAAACATAGTTTCTTGTATGCTGTCCTTAACATTGCTTCAAGTTTATTTTATTTTCATGTCGGTTTAATTTTCCTGTTTAAAAGATTACTTTGCTCATGCTGTGTAGTCCTTGGGAGTACTGCTATAAATTTTATGAATACACCCAAATCTTTTTTTTTACCCAGTATATACATTTCTTAGAAAACCATGCAAGAAAAAAAAAAACATGTAAAAAAAATACATGCGACATATGGTAAATTTATTGATATGTTCCACCAATTTTAAAAAATTGTGTAAGATGAAAAATCTCTAAATATTTTCTCAAAAAACTGTGCAAAAAAGCAGTAATAAAATCCATGTTACATATTTATAAAACAAAAACCATTCATTTTTATTACTAAAGAAATATAAATCAGTCTATAAATACATAAAACATTTAAAAATTCAAATTGAAATTAGGAATAAAACTACTGCCTAGCAACTATTTACTGCTACTTGATAACAAGCATGCATGTTTATTATGAATGGGAACAAAAATGCTATCATCAGTATATGTGTCACATATGTCTAGCACAAATGTCAGCTTTGATTTAAGTGAAGAATTTTGTTTATTATTAATG
>BMAO01016055.1:0-94017 GCA_019973975.1 Trichonephila clavata | reverse complement strand
AAAAATATATAAAATATGCATTTACACTAAAATAATATATTTATAAATGTATCAGTACTGCACCCTGCATTTTATATTTTATAATTAATTTAAAAATGTCAAGTTAAGAAAAAGTACCAGTGAGATCGAGTCATATATAAAATTATATAAAACATTTAATACTTATCTTGATAATTTGTACAATTTGTAATTAAATTTGTCTTGTAGATTTACGTCAAAAGTACATTTTTATTGATTTTAATACGTTATTGTTTTGATGGGGAGGGGGGGGGGCGAAGAAAATTATGACTGAATATTTGGTCACAAGCATTGAAAGTTTGAGAAGCACTGGTTTAAACATATAAAAAATTAAAAAGAAGGTAAAAGGTTAAGCATTAAGAATATAAGTTTGCTATCAATATTGTAAATAAAAAATCAACAGAATGGTGCAGCAGTGCTTCATAAACAAAACACTCCTCTCTTGTTAACACATACCCGTGTATGTGTATATGTGTGTGTATGTTTAAGTGTGTTTGTGTGTGCGGGGGTGTAAAATTACATGTTGTCGAAAATACCAAAGAGTAAATACTTTAATGTAGAGAATGTACTTAAATTTATTTCGATCCCATTTTTAACAAACGTTGTTTTGAAAAAGGATGAAGAAATTATCAAGTTATACAGAACTTTAAATGGGCAATATTCAAGCAACAGGATTTCTTATATAATACTGATATTGAGAAACGTGTTTTCAATTTTAGAAATTGAAATGCCAGATAAAAAAATCTTTGTAACTAGAATAATTCTATTTCTTGAATTAACTTAATGACTATTTAAAATTATTGAACTTCCTATTTCCAATATGTTTTCAAAACTTGATAAATAATTTAAACTATTTGTTGATTACAAGGAATGTATAAGTTAACAAAGTTCCTACAACAGCGAGTAACGAATTTCTTCTGTAGGAAAAAATATTACAACCATTAAATACGAAATCCTGTCTGTCCAATAACCATTTTTCCAGTTTCGGCTCTTCTGGAATGGGTACTAATAACATTTTCTGATGCGCCTTCTTGAAATACTCGTCTTTAAGTCTGCCCAGAGCTAGTGGTACTCCACCAGCAATCCACAGAATAGCCGTCAGAGATCCGAAAGAATTAGTTGCATAAAAAGCCCAAATGATGAGAGTACTACTCTCCATTTTATCCAGGTTTTCTTTTAATAATGCGCCGAGTATACTACCACATGATAAAATATTTGTCAGGATTATGAAGAAAGATGAATAAGAAAAAGAATTCTGAATCCTAAGCAAGATGTTATCAATTTTTGCCTTTCGAGTAAGAAATTTAATCTGAGTAGATGTTTTAAAATTTTCCGGTGAGCACTGTATAACATCAGAAGTGAGTTTTTCAACGGCATTGCAGCATTTTAAGCACAAGGTACAGAACAACAAAGCTATAAAATCAGTCAGAATTGGATAATAAAGAAAATGAAAATAACATCTTACAAACAAAGTCATAATTTGTACCCATTGATCTTTGGATTCAGATTCGTAGGGATTAACTAAATAATGATTAGATTTAATTGCGGCTGTTATTGAAATAGCGAATATAAGAGGCATGTTACAAAGAACTATTACTAAATAATTCGTTTTTCTCTTACGTGTATCCGATGAAATGTCTTCAAGTTCTCGTAATATTTTCATGAGATTTTTTTTGTTACATCTCATCACGAACCACGATGAAATAGGAAAAAACATGTATAATATGGAAGCTAAGTGAACTTCTATAACTAATGAATCTTTTAAAATTAATTGCACATTTATTCCAAGATTATCAACAATGATTAAAAATGTAACACTAATTAAAACAATAAACCTTATGTTCGGATTAGAGTCACGTGATGTTTGTAGTAATCCAAACAGGCACATAAAATAATACAGAAGGTTTGGGATTCCTCTTGTAAATCCAAATAAGACTGAATTTAGTGGTTTTAAAACAGGAATGGTGCGGATTTCCTTCTCCCAAATTTCAATTTTCCCTGAATTATGTAATGTAGAAATAGATGTCTCTTTTCTTTTATCTTGATTGTGCTTCAACATATCTTAAAAATGAGTTTTACCACAGAAAAAAAAATTAACAGATGGTATAAAATTAGAGTTTGAAACGTCTTCTTATAGCTTTTGTTTGTAAAAGGTAGTACAAATTTTTTATCGGAAAAATGTACTAACATTCAAATGTTTTTAAAACTTGCGAAACTGAATTTTTAATGACAGACTCAAGGCAAAACATTCGGTCTGCGTAAAAGGCAAAGCTTCGTTGCTAGGGGACTTGGCCATGAACGTGAAGGTGATACATATAAACAAAAAAATGACGCAGAACTGTACACTTCATCTATCAGTTTTAATTTTAATATTGAATGGGAAAATAATGATTACTTAATCTATTTATTATAGAGAATCAATGATATGCCTTTTTAAGAAAAATACGATAAAGTAAATTAGCAACTGATAAATATTCATTATTAAATTGAAGTAAATTGGGAATGTAAATAAATTTATTTTATTTAGGGGGACGTTATTAAATATTTGATTTATGAATGTAGACAAACAGTATTGCTTCATATCTCAATAAAAATTGAACTTTGTTTTTATTTTACAGAGTTCTTTTATTTAAAATAATTAAATAAAGTAGTTTAAAATAAAAGAAAAACTAAACTTTTAAGAATATCCACAATTTATACGGGAAAGAACCAAGAAAAAATTTCCTTTTTTTAAATCCTTAAAATATTACTTATAAATTGCATAATTTATTATCCATTAGTAAAAGGGAATGATTATATATAGATATATAAATTGTATTTATAAAATATAGGGCGGTTATTGGTAATTTACGAGTTTAATTAACAGCTACATTTTTTAAAATATTCCTATGCTTAGGGACACCCATCGAATTGACTGAATTTAGGAAAACAGGTATATTAATAATATAAGTTATAAAAGCGATATAAAATAATATAATTTATAAGTTATAAAATATTAAGTTATAAAAGTAACTTTAATCCGTAAATGTGACTTGTGACGTAATCCTACTATTTAACTAACAAACAGTTACAAACAAAAGTTATAAAAGCAATTACTAGGAATTAAAAACAAATCCGTAAATGTGATGCGCAACGTATATAAAGCAAATACTATAATACAAAAATCTCGCCTAAATATACCGTAAAATCCAGCGTAAAACGCGCACCTGTAGGCCGTGTGTAGCCTAGTGGTTAGAGCATCGGACTCCAGACTCGAGGGCCTGAGTTCGATGCCATTAAATACCACCGAGTATAGACGAAGTACGTGCTCGTTAAATCAGTGGGTCCGAAAGTCTTGTGGGCGGTCGCAGCAGAAACCACGAGTGCAGGGGGCTGGAGAATATTTCCCTCCCCTTCAGTTCCGTGCCAAAATTGTGGAGGTGGAGATAGGTGGTGTCGCCATCTATCGTTAAGAAGTCCAACCTGTGTCTCACAGGCAATGGCAACTTTCATTCCTTCCCCTGCGGGAAGGACACGACATCAACAACGCGCACCTGTAAATTTCGATCCTATTTTTTTATGTTAAAAGGGCGCGTTCTGGGACGCGTAGGAAAATTAGAGTTTAAGAAATAAATAAAAGATGAGTATAGAGAGAGAAAAAATTCATTTTTTACATAAATTGAAGTACTGTTTCTTTAAAAGAAATGGTATTCCTTATGAAGTTAAAGGAATGTAGTTTTAGAAGTATAGAATTTTGTTTTCTTCTAAAGCTTGGAATAATACCTCGAATAAATGATTTCAAAACATAAGAGGATTGTGCAAGTGCATTTCAAGTTTCTTCGAATAAAAAGGGGTGCGCGTTGTTCGGAGAATATACCTAAAAACAAAAAAATCCAGCATGAAAATATAGGTGCACGTTATATGGCGGTGCGCATTATACGCCGAATGTTACGGTATGTGCGACAAATATTCAAAGAAAATTGTCAGAAGAGAATACGTAGTAAAAAAAGTATGAAATCCTTATTTAGGGACTTATATTTTTTTTAAAAGTAATCAACTTTAAATTTTAAAAAAAATCAGTGAACGGGACTTTCATTTGACATTTCTCCAAACTTTTTTTCTTTCCATAACATTTCTTTTTTCAAAAAGAACAGCTTACTTACAAAAATATTAAATAAAATCCTCTATTCATGTCTTTAGAAAATTAGCATTATTCTTTTCAAATTCCATTTCTGTACCTAAAATTTTGAAAATCTTTTGAATGTATTAATCCTAATTCTATTCTGTACTGAAAATTAAGGAATATTTGTGCATATCTCTCTGCCTGTGACTAAATTTTAGCTCTTTATGTCCAATTCGACACACGACATCAGTATTTTCACTTGAATCTTTCTTGGAAATCAGATCACTTGACATTTCGTTGATTAATTCCATATTACTATCGTATTTGAAGTAATTGAAGGATTATCGCCAATGAAGATTGTAACATTAAACTACAGTTCAATGACGCTGAAATCATCTGAGAAAGACAGTTTTTGGCATTTATTACTTTAATCTTTAGGCCGTTAGGAATGCACTGAGCGTCGTCATCTATCTCTCAACAGTATCCATTTGAAATTTGTGCTGTTTCAAACGTTTACACTTAACAAACGTGATCTTAAGTAGATGTTTCTTTTACTAATAAATGACAGAACCAGAATGAGAACTTGATAAAGATTAGGGTTTAATATTTCATAGGAATTAGTACTTCCTTTTTAGTTATGAAGTGTGTCGACTGTTTCATGCTTTCGAAAACTTAAGGCGAGTAACATGTCAAATAGCAGCAATCTGTTCTTATGCAAATATATATATGTATTCTCTTAAAAAAATTTAATTTTAATGCTAATTGTTTTGATTAACTATTTATTTATTATGTACTATATTCATAATTTGTGATTTTGTTCATTTGATTAGGCTTAAATAACGGTAATTATACTAAACTCAAGTTTTCAGAAAGAAAAAAAAAAAGCTTCCTCCTGCACATGCTGTAATAATAATAATAATAATAATAATAATAAAAACACGTCTTTGAGTTAGCAAAGGGGAGGGGGAAACGCTGAAATAAGATCCGAACAGCGAAAATTCATCGACGCGACGTAAGGGTTAAATTCCACAGCAATACAATGACGTTACGTTACGTCAAAATAATCGTGCAATGGATTTTGGAAAGAATGAAACCTGGACACAATTTATTTAAAAAAAATTTTTTTTTAGATCAAAATATTGGAGTTTCAGCTTCTTTGAACATGCAGTATAGCTGGGCCAGGTTGTCTGAATTGCTGATTTGACCAAATAAATAGAATTATAGTAAGATGTTGAAAATAGTCTTTTATTGTTTTAGTGTGATATAAAAAAAACCTCCATGGAAATGATCGAAGTAAATTTGTCAAGTTTAAGTAGTTTTGGGAAATAAATGCTTTAATTTTTCAATCATTGGCTGTAAAGAGTTGAAATTTATTTCGTTTATATTTTTGTTTGGCCACGGAATAATGCTGACGTCTGCGCCTGAATCAACTAAATAACGTTGATTTGTATGTTTATCAAAAACAAATAGGCGACTTTATTTAGAGAACGCATATACATGACTACAAGACGCCACAGTAGTCATGTTTTCTAGTCTTCTGACCGAGAGCTATTTCAGTCGCAAGATGGACGATGTAAGAAGTCGCAAGGCAGGGCACATTTACAGGAGTTCCCACGAAAACGTTTGTGATAATGTAGTCTCGTTGTTTGTAGTTGGAATCCTATATCGCAATCGCGGCGAATAATTCCAACAAAAAAATCGTTTATTTCTGGGCCGGGACATACGAGCTAATAGAAGTCTTTTAGTTCTGAAATTATTCTGGATAATTCTTAAATTTCAGTGGATGTGTTGGTTTTAGGTGCAAAAGTGGCGGAATAAACCACTGTGGACAAAGCTACGTCTGCCACCTTGTTTGTGATCTCAGTTAATTTATCCAAGGTTTCTAAAAAAAATTGAAAGTACAGTCTGAATTTGGGATTGGAGACGCTGTTACTATAAATTTTTTAGAATTTCATCTTGCAATTGATCCCCGGATAGTTCCTTCATCTTTCGTAGAAAGGGGCTTGGTTTATCTGTGCCTAGTTGTAATTCGGTTAACAGTTATTTTTTATTCTTTGGTGTTCCGAATTCGCTAATTAAGTATCGGTCAGCGTTTTGTATTTATTTGCAGTCGGCGGTGCGAGGATAATATCGGAAACATGCGAAAGTGTTTCTGAATCCAACATAGAAACGATCACTGCATATTTTGTTTCATCTTGAGTAATTTGACTCAAAATGGAAGCACTGTCACAAACAAACGTGAATTAAAAGCGAGACATCATTTTGCCAGTTGGTGATGTCATGTTTGTCAATAAAATAGCAAGTGAGCGGGGCTAGGGAGAAAGAAGGAGATAAAAAAAATGAATTGAAACCGCTTGACTACGAAGGAATGCTCGCGAATTGAGAGACAGAAACATCAATGCACATTATACATGTAAATTATACAACATGCATTAAATGTGAAAGAGTTTTGAAGCTGAAAGACATTATCGCGAAATAAATATTAAGCTAAAGTATATTTACAATGATTATAGTGAGGAGTTTAACACCAAACAACAAGGCGTGACTAAAAACACATTTACTTGCGATTTCTTTGCCATTTGATACTTTTAGAGGCGACTTAACACCCAAAATCACTAATAACAGGTTCTCACGTCTACTTCAGTCACCATTAGGATAGTGACATAGGTCTGTTAATTTTAGTGTATTTTGAGTTTAAGTTAATACAAGCGGATAATACTAAATTATTTATTATTCTCGAGAACGGCAAGACCAACTTGTGGTTCTAGGCCTTGAACTTTCTGTTCAAAACTGAACAAATGAAGTTGCCAGATACATTGTAAAAAATATAGACATTGAAATTCTACGGAGCCAGTCGCCACAATAAAAAATGCCGAAAACTCTCTCCCTCTCAGATGGTTTCTCCGTCACTGAACCTTAGTTTAATGTTACAACCTTCGTTGGCCAAAAAACCTTCTATTACTTCAAAACCGAAGTTAACATACAATTAATCACCGAAATGTTAGGTGGTCTGATTTCGGAAGTGAAAATACCGATCGCATGTGTCAAACTGAGATCTAAAATGAGGTCACGCAGAGAGGTATACAAAGATTCATTAATTTTCAGTACAGCAGAATTAGGGTTAAGAAGATTTATTTGAGATACGGATATTTAATTTGAAACGGAAAAAGATGATTTTCCATTGCCAAGAATAGGATTTTAATTTTCATGTTTTTTGGAAGCAAACATTTCTTTTTGAAAAAAAAAAAGTCATGAGATGAAAAAAAAAAGTTTGGAGAAATGTTTAATGTGTGAAGGTCTCGTTTATAATGATTTTATGAAAATTAAAATTGGTTATTTTTTAAAAAATATATATAAATTTCTTAATAAGAATTTCACAACGCATTTTTTTTAACAAGTCTCCTTGGATTCGTCACACATCCCGAGAAATTATGTGTATAACTCGCATCAATCGTATAACGCGTACCTATACTTTCAAGCTGAAATTTTTAGTTCTTAGGTATATTCTTCGCGCACTCCCTTTTATACGAAGAAACTTGAAATATACTTGCGCAGTCCTCTTATGTTTTGAAGGCATTTACTCGAGGTATTATTCAAAGCTTTAGAACAAACCATTATTCTTCTAGAACTACAACCCTTTTTCAAAAAGAAATTATTCATTTGTTAACTAATTAAATAATTTTCATTTAATCAATTAATTTTCATTGTTTTAGAGAAACAGTATTTGAATATATGTAGAAATTTAATTTTTTTTAATACTCATATTTTTTTTATTTCTAAAGCTTTCAATTTATCATTCATGGCCTAAACGCACCCTTTTAACACAAAAAAATCAAATCAAAATTTACGAATGCGCGTTATACGGCAGATTTTATGTAATATTTATGTGACATTTTTGTACTTTAATAATAGGTTTGCGTTAAGCATCACATTTACGGATTTGACTTAAATTCCTTGTAATTGCTTTTATAACTTTGTTTGTTAAATAAATTATTTTTATAATTTGTGGTTTCCTGTATCCAGTCAATTCGATAGATATCCTTAAGCATAGGAAAACGAGAAAAAAAAACTGTCTTTAAATTTAGGTGTTAGTTTAACTCGTAAATTACCAACAACACACTAACCCTATATTTTATAAAAATTCATTTAATCATTTCCTTTTTTTCTTCATGCACTAATAAATTACGTAATTAAGTTATATCTTAAAGATTTTTTTTTTAAAAAAAGTAATGTGTTTTTCTTGATTTTTTCCTATAAATTGAGAATTTTTAAAAAGTTCAGCTTTAATTCTTTTAAAATACTTTAGTATATTATTTTTAAATACAAAAACTTTTTAAAACAGTAATAAAGTCAAATTTTTATTAAGATATGAAACACTATTTTTTTAATACACTCACTAAATCGAATATTTAATGTCATCCTAAATAAAATAGATTTATTTACATTCATAATTTAAGTTAATTTAATAAGGAATATTTATCCATTGGTAATTTAATTAATCCTATTTCTCTAAAAAAGTGTATTATTAATCCTCTTATATAATAAATTGATTAAGTGATTAAACTAATACAGATGAAGAGCAAGTTCTACGTCATTTCTTGTTTATATGTATCGCCTTCACATTCCTAATCAAATCCCCTAGCAACGAAGTTTTGGCGTTTTCTCAGACCTAACGTTCTGCCTTGTGAGCCTGCATGTCACTAAAAATTCCTTTCGCAAGATTTAAAAATATTTGAAAGTTGGTGCGTTCTTTTAAATAAAAATATAAAAAGACCTTTCAAACCTAAAATTTTAACTGGCTGATAAAATTTTTTCTGAGGTACAACTTGTTGTTAAAACATGTTGAAGCACAATCAAACTAAAAGGAAAGAGACGTCTAATTCTGCTTTAAAAAAGTCATGCAAAATTACAATTCCTGAAGAGGAAATCAGTACCATTCCTGTTTTAAAACCACTGAATTCAGTCTTATTTCAATTTACAAGAGAAATCCCAAACCTTCTGTATTTCTTTCTGTGCCTGTTTGGATTGCAACAAACATCACGTGACACTAAGAAGAATATAAGGTTTCTTGTCTTAATAAGTGTTACATTTTTAATTATTGTTGATAATCTTGGAATAAATATACAAATCATTTTAAAAGATTCATCAGTTGTGGAAATTAATTTTGCTTTCATATTATGCATGTTTCTCCCTATTGCATCGTGGTTTATGATGAGATGCAACAAAAAACATCTCATGAAAGTATTACGAGAACTTGAAGACATTTCATCGGATACACATAAGAGAAAAACGAATTATTTAGTAATAGTTCTTTGTTCCATGCCTCTTATATTCTCTATTCTAATAATAGTCACGAGCAAATCTGATCGGTATTTGTTAAATAATCCTTACGAATTTGAACTTAAAGATCAATGGGTACAAATTATAGTTATGTTCCTAAGATGTTTCTTTTATTTTCTTTATTATCCAATATTCAGTGATTTGATAGCTTTATTGTTCTGTACCTTGTGCTTAAAATGCTGCAATGCCATTGAACAACTCACCTCAGATGTTATACAGTGCTCTCCTGAAAATTTTAAAACATCAACTCAGATTAATTTTCTTACGCGAAAGGCAAAAATTGATAATATCTTGTTTAGGATTCAGAATTCTTTTTCTTATTCGTCTTTCTTCATAATCTTGGCAAATATTTTATCATGTGGTAGCATACTCGGCTCCTTATTGAAAGAAAAATTGGACGAAATAGAGTGTGGTACTCTCATCATTTGGGCTTTTTATGCAACTAATTCTTTCGGATCTCTGATGGCTATTCTGTGGATTGCTGGTGGAGTACCGCTAGCTCTGGGCAGATTGAAAGACGAGTATTTCAAGAAAGCTCACCAAAAAATGTTATTAGCACCCTTTCCAGATGAGCCGAAATTGGAAAAATGGCTAATTGACAGACCAGATTTTGTATTGACTGGTTGTAATATTTTTTCTTACAAAAGAAATTCTTTACTTGCTGTTGTGGGAACTTTGTTAACTTATACTTTCCTTGTTATAAACAAATAGTTTAAATTATTTATCAAGCTTCGAGAATTTGTTTCAGGAATTTGTAATATGAACCCTGATTCCAAAAAGGCTATTTAATTAATATTTTATCTGATGTTCTTCATTTAATTTTGTAAAGGTATTTGTTCTAATGAAACTTTCTATAGAGGTTATGTTTTTATGAATGGCTTTGTCCAAGAATTTGCATGATCAGTAATTTTAAGTACTCTGAGGGATTTTAGGAAGTAGAATTAAAATTTTATTGGTGAAATATGTTTTTTTATTTTAATTCATGCGATTTGATGAAATCTATTTTAAGAATCAGAAAGTTTTTTTTTTATTTGGCATTTTAGTCTTTAAAGATGAGTGAAAGTTTTTTAATATCTCAAGTCAAAAACGATGCAGTGAATTTTAGTATTAGTGAATTTTAGCTTTTCTTTATGAAATTATAGTGCTTTCTTAACTTTTTGTATTACAGTTAATGTATTTTTCACGCCGGTCTTAAATCCTTTACTAGTTTTTAATACGACAAATGCTTTTAAACTTTACAAGCAAGGAACATTTAACATACATTTCAAAAATTACATAATTGTGTTACATTCGAGCCTCCTGTTTTTTTTTTTTGTCCACCTGTTTATTTTAACTACGGCTCTACATCCTTTTGTATAGATTGTACCAATTTTACAAAAAGTTTTTTCATGACATCATGGTTAGAAGCTACTTGAGAGAGATTTGCTTGCAAGACCTAATGATTGCGTACTACTCACTTCTTTGCACATAAAAGATCATTTAGCATGGCTCAGATAATTTAGGCATTGGGGCAGGGACTGATTCACTGATTGTACTTCTGATGAATCGGGATTCCTTCTAATCACTAATTCTCGAAGTATATTACAACTTAAGAAGGCATATTTCTAAAAACCAGGTATACACAGAGAGAAAGCATCGGAAAGCCACAACGTTTAATGAGGATCTATATGTGTCGTGGTGTAAGAGAAGTACAACCGAAATAAACTGAATCATGAAATCCATACAATCACAGGAATCTAATTTTCAAAGTTTCCAGTTTCCAGATGGCTTTATGAAAATAAATTTGTCTGTAAGACATAATATTTGCATACCGTTCGATTCTTCACACAATACAGCTCGCTTAGTATATTGCAGAGAACATCGACGAAGCAGGGTTCAATGTTATATTTCACTGAGGAATCCAGATTCAATCTGATTGTTGGCAGACATTCATCTCAAGAAACATGAAAACTACTACATGCTCACTAACATTCGAGGAAAAAACTGGTAAGGCAATGGAAAATTATTGATCTGGGCGGGCATACGGTCCCATGTCCAAAAACAAAGGTTCTGTGTTTGGTGTAAGACTAAGGAATCAATCATGGAAACTTAAAATCGCCTTTTCAGGAGTGGAATTGATTCTGAATTTATTTCTGTTAGAGTCAACTTTCGTCTGCATTGAACTTATTTGGCTGTCGCATTTCTTTTCACTTTTTACTAATTGACCAATTCACATGAAAAAGTTAATATTCTGTTATGAACCTTTGGTTGTTCATCGTTAAAGAATAGAAAATTGCTTATAAATTCAAAGAAACAATTTTATTTGTTAGGCTTATTTGCCTCTAAAGTCAAAACGTTTCAACTACTCTGATGTCAAAATACGGACAGTTGCTTTCCGGTAAAACGGAGAATGTTACAAAGAAATTGCTTCCAAATTTACATGTATAAAAGTAAAATTATAAATGCCTAAGATAAAATTATGAAATTCTCCTTAAAAATCAGTTATTTTTCGAAATATAATTTTATATATTTTTGTTTGTTTTTTAAACTCATTCCTGATTCATTATTTTTTTCATACATTCACCAAATATTAATGAATACCCAATGTACTTCATTATCATTAAAAAAAGGCAAGATATGGATCATTCCTTGAGTTCAGCATCTCCGGAAATGAACAATATCTGTTTTAATATAACGCATAACAGTGATTATTTATTAAACAATCATTCAGATGAACTCTGAAATCTAATTTACCGTAAAACCCGGCGTATAACGCGCGCCTATACTTTCGAGCTGTATTTTTTAAGTTTTTAGGTATATTCGCCTAAAAATTTACAAATAAACATGAAATGTACATATGCTCTTATGTTTTGAAGTCATTTTTTAAAGGTATTATTCCAAGCTTTAGAAAAAAAGTAGTATACTTCTAGAACTACAACCATTTAAGTTTATAAGGAGTGCCACATTCCTTTTAAATGAACAGTATTTCGACCAATGTAGATTGAATTTTTTTCTGTGTTCATGTTTTATTTTTATTCGTAAAGCTCTTACTTTTATAACAGGCATATACCGTGCACCCTTAAATTTCGATCTGATGTTTTGTGCTAAAAGTGCGTGTTATACGCGGGATGTTACGGTAATTGTAGGAAATTTCCATGTTTTGGGCAAAGCGAAAGGAACTTTAAAATATTAAATCCTCGACTGAATATTACTTACCACCTATAAAAAATATCTGGATTGTCTAATGAAGTTGAGGTATTGAAACTGTTTACAGATTCTGAAGGTATTTACATTGAACGCGAAATAATATGTAAATCATTATACAGAGCTACATATAATAATTTAAAACTTTATACTAAAAATCATATTTTGCATGCTTTGTTAATTTTTAGAATATTTGTACCATTATAGTATTGTATTCAGCATTTTTATTAAGACGAAAAATTAATAATTGTGATATAAAAATTAGTTATAATTCTAATACTAAATACTAAAGATCTAAGTTTCGAACACAAAACCTTTTTTCGGAGCTTTAGTATTAGAAATTGTCATTATAAGTTATTTTTCCATGGTTAGTTGAGATCTATATTTTGTTTTCAAAGTAGCCACCGCCGAAAATCCTGTTTCCCAGAGGTAGGATTATGGAAATAATAATAGTATACGGATTCTTATTATGTTGGCGCCTGATGTGATGCACATAAGGCAGAGAACACCAAAGACTGTGGAGACTGTTTTTATAATAACATATTGTACTTTTAGGAATGGATGATTGAGCGAAAACAAATATTTGCTTTATTTAAAAATAATTTTGGAATTTGTTCGAAGTTAAAAATTAAAAAGGAAAAATACATAACACTTAAACTATTACTTAAAACTAGTACGTACAAAATTCAATACTTATCCTGATAATTTGTATGGTTTATAATTTAAGCTATATTGTAGCTTTAGAGTCAAAGTACATTAATATTGCATTCAATATATTGTTATTGTATGGAGAGAGGTGTGATACATATTGGATCGCAAATACTGAAAGTTTGAGAAGTACTGTCATATTCTATACTTAAATTACAAATGTGATTCCACATTATGTAGATTATGAAAATAATTCCACCTTTACTAATATTAAAAATAATCGCATTTCCTTAATATTTTACGGAAAATAAATGAAAAGTTTAAAGCTCGTACGAACAAAGAAAAGTTGAAAAATAAAAATAAATAATGAATCAAAAACACAGAATTTAAACACTGAAAATCAAATAAGCCAAGAAAAGACGAAAAAAGTCAATAATATGTATTTCTAAAATAAGTTGGAACCACAAATCACAAATTTCTGAAATTGATGAATTTATGTCCAATTTTGATCACAAAACTAAATGTAGAAAGATCTGATACGAAAAAGTTAATATTCTTTTAAGCCATCTATAAAAGTTTAAATGTAGCAAAAATAATTCGCAGATTTTTACCAAGTTTGTATAAAAACTTTTTTGTTGAATGAAATTTAAAATTATGTGCCAACATAAAAATGTTTACAGAAATATTTTTAAAAAACACTCTCTCTCCTTCATCTTGCTTATTAGATAAAAATGTTAAAAACTATTTTTTTATAAAGCAACTAACTAATTTTTTTATAAAGCAACATTTAATTTTGCTTTAATTTTCTTGCTTAAAAACTAAGACAGATAATTAAATTTTGCATTTTTCCTACAACCAGAAAAGCACCATTATTTTTATAAATCATTCCACTTTGTGAAAAATACATTGCACTTTATCAATGTATTCCATTATCCTTTGATGCTCATTGTCCAAGACTTTTTTAATCAAATACTATCGATTCATTCTGTCGATATCTCACCAATTTTGTTTCCAGGGTAACAAAATTTGCTCTTAAAGGCAGAAATTTAATTTGAATTACTGACTGGTTTGGCTTCATGATACAATAAAAAAATATTCCATTGAATGGAGAGTCTATGAAGTGTATTAGTGTCGGAATATCTCACAGAGCAGTTCTACAAGTTTTCAGATAGAGACACTGTTTTAAAATGTACGAAATCTTTAAGTATCTTTATACACTTACTTTTTTTTGATTGATTGTTTATTAATAACGTACTTAGAAAAACAGTTAACTGGTGAATCTCGTAGACTGATCCTTGTTAAATATGAAGCCGAATCCTTTATCTTTTACTGAAAGAAAGGAAAATGAAATCACTTATTCTGAGGAAATCGACTTTCGAATCTGGAAGTAATAACAGCATTCCAATTTTGATGTTAAGCCACACCCAACCAACATCTTCATTCTCAAAAAGTAACGCTCTTGGTTTGCCTACACTCTTGTTCTATTTTCTTTCCTGCACAGGACTGTATGAGCGACAAGATGCAAATCTATATCACCGGATATCATCTGCTATTTTCAAGATAATTTTGATTTCAGTGAGTATAGATGTGTGGGTTATTCATTTGGTATCAATTGAGAATAAATCATTACCATCATATTTAGCCTACCTCAGCGTCTATATTTTATGTATGGGAACGTGGTATGCGATGTATTTGAAAAAGACGCAGTTAAAATCTTTGTTAAATAGATTCCAAGAAATATCCCCATGCATAAATGAAAATCAAATAAATTATTTCACACTTATATTATTTTGTATGTCTGTTCTCTTTTCTGTTTTCTTGACGATATTCTCTGTTTTTAGTGGGGGAAATATGTACTCATATGGCTATGAAATTAGGAACGAATATATTCGTATCACCTTTTCAAGTTTTAAGAACCTTTTTTACGCACTTATATATCCAACTTCAGTTAACGTATTAGCTTTATTTTACTATTTAATGTGTTTACGTTCCTGCGCTCTTATAAAAGAACTCACAGATGAGAAATATTCCTCTGTCCTATCGAAACTTTTGTGACTTCAAAGCAATTTGAGATACTCAGACGGAAAGCCAAAATTGATCAAATCTTGAACTGCATTGAAGATGTTTTTTCAATACCATCTTTCTTGATCCTTGTAGCTAATTTATTTCTTTGCGCTTGTATGCTTCTTTTGTACTTGCATCACGATAAATGGGAAGCTCCACACATACTTATACACTTTGAAAGAATTCTTTTTATTTTTAATTCTTCGGCATGTTTAGTCATAATGCTATGGATGGCAGGAGAAACAACAATCAAGGAACGTAGATTCAGAGAAATCTTTTACCAGAAAGCTCAATCTAAAATGCTCTCCGCTGGGAATGCCGAAGAGCCTCGAATTGAACGATGGTTATTAGACAAGCCTGAGTTCGTTTTCACTGGATGGGATATTGTTTCTTATCGAAGAAGTACTGTATTCGCTGTTTTAGGAACGCTTATTACGTATTCAGTACTTGTTGTTAATAAATAAGAAAGCTACATTACAGAAAATATAATGCCACCATTTTAAAAACATGCCAATAGTTTATATTGCAAAAAATTCACAGGACTACCTCCGCCGCATTTCTACTCTTCCCGGGTCTGCTCGATTCCTACGTTTGTCACCGATCAAGCATAACTGAGATCATTATAACTTGTCGTCAACGGATAAAAGTTACAGTACAGAAACGATAAAGCCCTCAAGTCTAAGAACACACGACTGCTTTATATTGTTGCAACGAGGATGTAAGTGTGCCGCCTAAGAACTGATTTCTAGATGTTTTGTAATAGTAAAATATTGATTGAATTGAATTTTCTTTGAACTTCGGAAACGTTTTTTGCTTTGATTATTTGTTGCACTCTTAACTGTAAAGGCAAATAAAGAAACAAATAAAAGCATTTAAAATATTAAAGCAAATGCATGTAGTTTGTTTTGTCTTAGATTATTCAAAATGTGAGGTAAACAATTACTATGTACAAATCTTTATTAAAAAAATTTAAAAATAACGACAGGTAACAACTTTGATTTAAAATAAGAAGAAACAACATACATGTAATATTTAATCATAATAGAGTTTTAAAAAATCTAAGGATACTACACTGAATAATTTGAGAATATGATTTCTGAAACGTGTGGATTCTGAAAATACTGTGTTTTTTGAGCTATTTTTCTTTAAAAAAATCTTTCAGCAAATAGCAAAAACATACAATTGTATATGTGGTGTTTTCTCTTTCTTTATTATTTCCACAGAAAATTTGGAATTAACTTTTAAATATTTCAAAAATTAAGCGTTAGCCTTGACGCTACAGACAATTTTAGGTCACTAAACAGCATCTACATAAACTTCTAAATATAGGAAACCTCAAAGCCTTTTTCGATTAGAATGCAATTTATAACTTTTAAACTACTTTTCGTCTTTCAATAATTTATATATTAAGAAATTTTGACTTGTGTAATCGATTTCTGTTACATCAACACCTAAGATTTTAATATTATTATAAGAATTTTTTCTCTTTAGAAGACAAATTGTGTGCTTTGAAATGATTTTTTTACATTAGGATACATATAGTCTATTTTTTAAGAGTTCATGATCGCACAAAATTATTTGATTAAAAAAATATCATTAATGCAAATAATAATATTTATTGCTATCATCATTAGCTGTAAAAGGGATGCAAAATAAATGTCTCTTTCTAATGTTGCTTCACTTATACTGAAAAGATATTCATAGAAATATTGTCCAATATACAATTAGATTCTCGAAATAGAACACATTTACAAATCAGTAAACTGAGTCAACAACAAAAGATGTGGCAAAGAGCGTTTCTAAATTAAATGAAACATTTATTAAGCTATTTACATGGATGCATAAAAAAGGCCAAATATTATCGCGCACGCTAAAAATGCCGACTCCTCCGTCCAAACGCATCTAGAGGAATTCTCTCTTTCCCTCCTTCGGAGCGTGTCGCCTCCCCTGTTGCCACAGGCGAGAAGAGAAACCCCAGGCGCTCTCCTGGGTCAAGTGTCACCTGCACCGTAACTCTCCTTCTGCACTCTCTTCTGTCACCGTTCGCAATATTCTCCCACCTTTGAGTTTTGGAAGCTGCAAAAACTCAAACACAACATATAAAATACAACAATATGAATAATAATATGGGTACTGTAAGATGGTGCTGAAATAAAACAAAATTCACACCAAAACAATACTTTGCAAAATACACTTTAGACGTATGTCAAACGCTTAGGAGAAATTACTTTTCTGCCTCTTTTTGCGTGAATGACAGAATCAGTCTGTTCTTTGGTAAATTAATTTCTGGTTCTAGTAGTTCCAGGTTGTAAAGTCTCTGTACTGGTCTGACCAGTTCCCCAGTCTCAGTTCTTACTCGAGCAACTCTAACATGTCCATCTTTTCCCGGAATAAGTTCAATTATTCTGGCAAGTGACACAGAGTTCGATTCTTTAAATTATTTTCTAGTACAACTACATATCCCACCGTTAAGGGTCTTGATTTCCGGTGGTGTTGAGTTTGCTCTCTCAGTTGGCCTAGGTACTCAATTCGAAATCTTTTTTTAAGTTGTTCTCGGATGACTTGAACATGTTAATCCTCTTATTAATTTCTTGATGATCTGACCAGGGGTGGCCAACATTTTTGGGAAGCGTGCCACAATCTGATTAAAAAAAATTACGCGTGCCACTTCCAACTTTTCCTCCAAACTAAAAAATATACAAAAGTGAAAAAATGTTACTTTTGGACTATTATGGGTTATTTTCACCAAAAACATTTGTAAATGCAAGTTCTATGAAGTGAAAATATTTATAAAAAAAAATGATGTAACAAATAAAAATAAAAGTAGAAACTTATATTTTATTGTTGATAAATTTTTACAGGATCAATCAGTTAGTTTAGGTACAAAATAAAAGTAAGCAACTTGAAACATTTAATTTTAAATGATTATTAAGCAGTCAGTACTTTCTTAACGTGGCTTTTGAATTTGTTTTTTTTTACTAAATCATCTACATTTGGATTAGTTTTTGAAGATGCTAACAAAATTAGGTGTTTTAGGTGCATATCAGTTAATTTTGAGTGATGATTTAATTACGTTAAAAAAAAAAACATTTCTTCACAAACATATGTTGATCCAAACCTACAACAATATTTGACCGCTAAATCATGTAAATTTAGAAAATTGCTTTCTGGCAAAAATTTTCCAAATTCGATGAAATTCGGATCATATGCTGCTAAAATATTTTCCTTATATTTGCTTTACAGAGTAAGAAAAATCGAAAAAGATTAGTGAAAAGTTCAATATTTTTTTATCATCTTTAAAGTCCTCAAACCTGGCACTGAAAGAATCCTGCAAAATGGATATTAAATTTTTAAATCTATTATAGTTCGGAACATAACTAACTTTGGCAGATAATTCCTGCGTGTGTGTGTGAATGGGAAATGAGTTAATTTTTTCTCTCCAAAATCAAGACAAAAAAAAGTTTGTTCACAAAAGAAGATATATAACAAACTACGGTAGTAAAAATACAATTTTTCACTGTAATCTTAAATTTAAATTGTTTAAATGTTCCCTTATATCCATAAGAAAAGCTAAATCACACAGCCAATTTTTACTCCTAAGGAGCGAGCATTCACTGGGCAGTTCATCGTTTTCTTCCAGATATTCTAAAACACATTCTCTCAAACTCCAAAATCTCGTAAGTGAACTTCCTTTGGAAAACAAACGCACACTACAGTGAATGAGTAACTCGCCATATTTCCTTCTGTTTCTTCGGGGAAAAGCGTACGAAATCCTCGTCGATTCAGAGCATGAGCTCGTATTTTGTTGATACAGCGCACCACGGGATCAACAACGAAAGACGAGTTTAATTCTATGGCATGAAGAGCTTCTTGATGAATAATATAATGATACTTGAAAACTTTTCTTCTCAAATAGTTTTCAGGCAATCAACAAACCTTTTTATTCTGCCAACCATGCAAGGCGCTCCATCTGTGCATACACTGTCTAATTTTGTCCTTTCTACTTTGTTAACTTCAATCACATTTTTAAGTTCCTTAAAAATGTCTTCACCTGTAGTTAAAACTTGTTGGTGCAAATCAAAAAGTTCTTCCACAGTATCAAAATTATTGTTCGTGTAACGGATGAAGATGCTAACTGCGCATTGTCCGTGATATCACAGCTTTCATCCAAAGTTTATGAAAAATATTTGCAATTTTGAAGTCCAGAGACAATTTGCGTTCCAGCATCCTGACCCATATCATCTATACGACGCATGACGGTATTTTAGACAAAGCTATTTTATCAACCATATTTTTGACACTGATATTTTGGGCGAAAATTAAAAGGCTACTTTTTATTATCTTTTCTCCGTCAGAATATGGTTTTTTCTTGCGGGCTAACAACAAAGAAAGCTCATAGAAGCCTTCACCATAGTTTCCATTTCGTCATTTCTCTTTTGGAACAAAGATTGTTGGCCGACTTAAGATTTCTTTTTGAAGTGAAACTTCTATGCTCACGGAGTGAATGGAAAATTTGCATAGTTTTGCCTAACAGGGAGAAAACGAACGGAAGTAGTGATTTCCCCGCCATCTCCCCCAAATCGTCGCAATCGTGAGGAAATAGCGAGCGGGCGGAAAAGACAGCGGAGTCTGGAATATATTATTTCCCACAGAACCAGCCTAGAGGCATCTAGGCTTCTTCAGTTAGCTAGTGAACCTATGAGAGGGAGTAAACAGAATGGAAAAAGAGAGGGGTTCGCCTTTGCAAAAAATCGCATCAGCGGCCAGGAGTTGGTGGTGTGGGGGGGGGGAATTCGTTTCGGCAGAAGCGAAGAAACTGCAACTTTTCTACATTCGTTCTTCACGTGGTTGGGTTTTCGATTCGTTTTGCTCGAGGGGGGGGACACCCCTGTGACTTGCGTCATATCCATGAATAAGTTGGATGATTGCCTTCCCGCCCTTCCAATTGGTCAACAACCCCCTTCCTTTTCTCATCAGACCAGGGGACATTTGTCAACGGTTATATGTGTTGTAATGTTTGCGTTACGGTGTAGACAAAATAGCTCTTGCAGCAAAAGCGTGCCTTTTGAAGTGAAACTTCTTTGATCACGGAATGAATGGAAAATTTGCCCAGTTTTGCTTAACAGGGAGAAAGCAAACGGAAGTAGTGATTTCCCCCACCATCCCTCCCAAATCGTTGCAATGGAGAGGAGATAGCTAGCGGGAGGAAAAGAGAGCGGGGGACACCCAGTGACTTGCGTCATATCCGTGAAAAAGTTGGATGATTGCCCGCCTTTGGTCGACTCCCCCCCCTTTCTCACCAGACTCACCAGACCAGGGAACATCTGTCAACGGCTATATGTGTTGCAGTGCTTGCGTTACGGTGTAGACAAAATAGCTCTTGCAGCAAAAGCGTGCCTTTTTAAAAGATTTCTTTAGATTGTTGGCCGCATGGGGATGTTTTCGGCAGCTAATTTGTTTTTTTAATTTTCATTTACGTTGAAATATTATTGATTCTAATCGGAATGTTTAAATCAAATGCACAAAGAGGAAAAAAGTTTCGTGAAAGAAAAAGAAAAGAAAAACTAGCAGAAAGTCGAGTCAAAAAAGTAATAAAAAAACAGAAAAATAGTGCAAATTCATCAAGCGCTACTGCTAAATCTCGATCAGAGTACATGAGAGAATATCGAGCACGGAAAAAAACATTGCAAAATATTCTCTTAATGCCGAGTTTAATGACTGATGATGAGAATGCTATTGAGACTCATCTAATGCCAACACAGATTAATACGGACTTCGTGAACCACCCTGTGCAGTCAACACACACACACACACACACACACACACACACACACACACACACACCACACACACACACACACACACACACACACACCACACACACACACACAAGTACAGAGCCCTCAAAAAGTCTAGCGTGTGTTGGAACTGATGCATGTGAATCAATAATAAATTCTATCTTATGTTACAAAGACTATGATTCCCATAAAAATGCTCACAAAGATTTCCAAAAGCGACTCGTTGATAAACCTTTCGGTCACGGGTGTTCGATTTGTGATAGGTTATGGTTTAGAGATAATTTGAGAACGCCTGTTGCTGATATAAAAATATTTTACAAAATATTTAAACGGGAATTAATTTAGAAGACGTTAAAGCGTGCTACAACTGCCGACAAAGTTTAAATAGGAAAAGTATACCAAATTTATCAAAATATAACGGTTTTGTATACCCAGAAATTCCAGCACATCTTCCTACTTTGGATATGGTATTAGAAAGACTCATTTCTCCACGAATACCTTTCATGCAAATTAGGCGATTGAGACATGTACATGGTCAATTTGGAATATTACGGCAAATAATCAATGTTTCAGTATCCGTCAATACAATGGTCAATCGACTGCCACGGAATGTTGATGATGATTACTGTGTCAATGTTCACATCAAACGGAGGAAAATTAACAGAACTAGTAATCTGATGGGTTTGGTTACTAAAAGAAACATCAAAACATGGTTGCAATATTTAGTAGCTACCCCACTGTACAGAATGTAAGATGTTACAATCGATGATAGTTTCTTCAATTTCAAACAGAGGGCGTCTCAAGTTCTTCAAGATGAAATCAGTGAAAATATATCTATTGAAGAGAGTCTTACAGCCCAGCAACAGACGTTGTTAAGGAATGAAGAGAAATGTCTTCGTATTGCTCCTGGAGAAGCTAATGTACCAAGAAGCTTGCTATTTGATGAACATGCTGAGGAGCTCTCTTTCCCAGCAATTTACTTGGGTCATTTTAGAAACTTCAGGGAAGGAGTTAGAATTACACCATTCATGATGGTCACGAGTGAATTAAGACGTGTTGATCGTCGTGGAGTTACCCCACAGCATTTGCTTTATATGGCAATGAAAATTATGCGATTGAGAGTTCGGGATTAGCTTACGGTTGCCTATGAATTTTGAATTTTATTTGAATTTAATAAGTTCCCCCTGCAGTTTAATATATTTAGATGTATTTCTGCACTTACGACCAACGTCGCCTGAATTAAATATTGGAACTTGTCTGCGTCATCAATGTTCTCATCTTCATGGATTCTCTTAAACTCTCTCTCTCTCTCTCTGGTTATAGAATCTCAACCAATCCGTCAACTCTCCGGAAAACTGTTGAAACTGGATCTTTGGAAGACGCAGAGATGTGGAAGTTGATGTGACCAGGCTATGATTGTCCTTCTGTCCGAAGGATCGTTCTCCATCAGGTTTTTAAACCTGATTTTCCATGCTATCATTTTCTCCACATAACCTTCTATGGTGTCGAATTCAGTGTTGTTAGCTTCTTGCGGGCAATTTGCTTCGCTTAACATATCTAAAATAGACTAATCTATTTGTTTCAGTTTCTTATTTTTTAGTTTTAATTGCTCGAAAGACATTTCCAATTCATTTTTATCTAGTTGCTCATTTTCGGCAACTTCTTGCAAATGATTTACAGCCTTTGTGAAGGCTGTCCTAAGTGGCGTGCGTCTCAACTTTAAAGCATCCATGTTTTACTTTCTAATATTCAAAAAAAGAAACGAGCCTTACAGTAGTCGCATACGATGTGTAACATCTGACATGTTATCGTGGTAAATTCGCAATAGCAACTTAAATCCTGAAAAAAATGAATCGAGTATGATTGGAAATAATTTTCTACGGAATAATTATATCCTTAATGAAAATTTTATTTAATTAAGGGGATATGGTACCCTAAAAATCATTAAACTGTCGAAAAATTTTTTATCGACTTATTTGATACCCCGAACCTTTATAAATATGCCTGCAAAATTTCAAAGCTTTTCCTACATTTTTCATTAAGTAATGGAGCAATGTTTGATGCTAAACAGCAACTACTACGCCTATATTTCAGATTATCTGCTAGAAAAAAGCCTGATAAAAAATAAATAAATTTATTTTCTAATGCGCATCAATGAGATTGACATTATATGGTAATTAGTGGTGTGGTAATTAGGAGAGGGGATGGGGCGCCAGCTCAGGTGTCGTCCTCGTCACTTGACCATGGTTCAAAATTACGTTATCCTTCGCCAAAAGCCCTCGTGTAGCTGAACAGGGCGACTTTAATATTCCCTCACTCATTATCCTAGCAAGTGTGTGTATATACATACAAAGGATTGCCAAACCATTACTTAATGTAACTTGAAACATCACGTAAAAATATTTACTATTAAACTTATAATTGAATACAAAATCAACCGGAGCCTGAGTGAACGAAAAAAGTAAATAAAGCATAACATTTTTAATGTTTATTAAAACGGGAAATCTAACCTGGTAACTTTAATAAAATTGTGAACACTAAAAAAGACACTAACACTGTAAAATAATTTTCGATTAAAATTCTTAAGAAAGAAAAAAGGTACGTCTTACCTAATCCTTCATTTCTGAATCTCAGAGGCTGAACTTGACTTAAAGTTCGACTATATTCTAGCGTAATTACTGCAACTTTTAATATATAAGGAGTGTTCTTTATATAAAGCAAAAATATTTCACGAAAAAAACTAAAAAAAACTGATACATTCCATTATGCTTCCTTTTCATTATGCATCATTTGATTGAATACTAATAACTTTATCATCAAATAATCATTTGAAATGCTCTCTCTGCTTTTTCAAGTATCGTAATACTATTGTACTTGAAAAAAGCATAACAGATGTACATTATTTACGACTTCGCTAAATGAAAATGAAATACATGGGGAGGGGGACCAAAGCCGCCAATAAGTTACGTTGCTACTTCGTAAAAAGTAAATCATGTCTTTTTTTCCCTTTCCTACAGCTAATGTAAAGTGTATGTAGTAATAACAGCGATGAATTTTTATATTTTTTTAGCATTTTATCCGATTCTCCATCTGACTTTAGTATTATTAGTTAGCAATTAAGGTTTAAAAAGAAAACCCACTAAAGAAAAGTATCTCTCGTCGCCTTGGTTACAGCAAATAAAAAAAAATGTTTTTTGATTTGGCTAAAGGATTAAAGATATTTAATGGGCGTATAACAATTTTGATAAGGAATGACGTTAGATGGCTAATTAGAAAATCGCTTAAAAATTCGATTTTAAAAAGTGTGAAGCGAATTTTGAGAAAATCTATGTTTTTGGCGTCAGTCAGGTTTTGGCCCCCCCCCACAGTGCGGGGGTGTACGTTACGCCACTGCTTGGTCGGCCTCTTCTCGAAATAAATCGTCTTAAAGATTGTAAAAATGATGCGGTAGAAAGAGACGTAATTAATTCAAAATGCACTTCACGGAATACAGCGCAAGTGAATAATACGACCCAACCCTTACGTTTATCTTTTAAATGAAGTGGACCGGCAAGATCAACACCTACAATTTAAAATATTTTAGTCACATACCCTATCTTTCGGTAAAGACGATGGCACTACTTTAGTTTTTAGATCCGAGAATCTTTTGCACCGAGTACATTTTTGTATTATTTGTCTAACTAATTTCCGTGCTTTTAAAATCCAAAATTTTTCTCTCAAATGATTCATTACAATAGATACACCTGCATGCAAAAGTTCCTCATGCTTCCGTACGATCATCCAATGAACAATAGTGTGATCGTTAGGTAAAATAATAGGAAACTTAAAATTCTCTGTATCTTCCCGAAAACTTAGTTTTGTTCTAGCACGCAAAATTCCAAATTCATCTAAAAATGGTTTTAAAGGGCACAATTTCACATCCCTTTCTCCCTCAAAATTTTCCCTTTGTATTAATTTAATTACAGTTTTTTCCGCATGGTCAAATTCTGAAGATGTTATTTCCGGAGTTTTACAAACATCGGTTCTCTTGGCATTTCTTAAAAAACGAAATATCCAAGCTATCATGCGAATAATATATATATATATATATCAGAAGAAAAATATTTACAGTGCCTGTTAAATTCTTCAACCTTTCAAGCGGTATTCATTAAAACAGATTTCTGTAACTCTAAGTTTACCGCCTCTTCATCGGGGACTGCTTTAGAGCTAGGCCATTGACCCTGACTTTCGTAAAGCCAGGAGGTTCGTCCCACCATCTTAAATAAATAAACTGTTGAGCGCTACAACCCCGAGAAAGTATATGTCCGCGAAATTCTTTTCCGAAGGCACGTGTGTGTTCCTAGCTACTAACATCGGTAAGGTTTCGTATTTCTTTCACCCAGTTATAAACAAATACCCCCATTCTTTGTCGCGTTGTATCCATGCTAAGGCGGTCATTGAATCCGTCATATGAAAAACACGAACATCTGGCAAATTTAAGTCTCTTTGAACAGAAGCCGCGAGTCTAGCCCCAATATTACATGACAATAACTCTAAACGAGGGATAGATATATTTCTCAAGGGGGAAACCCGAGATTTTGCTTGTATCAGTTTCACAAACACATTTTCTGCGCATTCTACCCTCAAAAATACACAAGCGGCGTATGATCTTCTACTTGCGTCACAAAACACGTGCAATGTTATTCGTTTAATTCCATTAGAGCTCAAATTCAAACATCGAGGTATTTTAATACCTGCAAGTATAGGGAGTTGCTCTAACCACTTTTTAATTTGATCTATATAAAATAACTTCTGGAAAATTTTTATCCCAATTTAATTTTAGTTTCCAAATTTCCTGTCAAATCAACTCTGGTTTTAAAGTGACAGGTGCCGTAAAACCAATCGGATCAAAAATATGATTAGCTATGGATAACAATGACCTTTTAGTTATATCCTTACCTTCATTTATCTGACAGTTAATATTACATGATAAGTAATCATCTTTGAGGTTCCAAATTAATCCTAAAACCATAGTCTCAAAGTTATGAGGTTGTTTTTCCAACTCTGAAAATTTTTAAGGATTTAATAATACATTTGATTGCCAGCCTCTTAAATTAAAATGCGCTGAAGATAATAATATATATATATATATATATATTTTTGATTCCACTATAAATTTTTGCAACTGTTCTTCGTTCTCAAAACTAGATACACAGTTGTCAGCATAAAAAGATTTCCTTAAAATTTTAGCTACATCATCAAAATTTGCACGAGCATTATCTAAATGGTGATTTAATGTAGCTCCTAATAAAAAAGGACTGGACGTCACTCCAAATACTACTCGACGGTGACGAGAAGTTTTAATGTGGTCCCTATTTTCTCCATTATACCACATCAACCTCAAAAAACCTCTATCTTGCTCCCTTACTCCTATCTGTAAGAAAGCCTTTTCTATATCTACTATAACCCCAATCTTATATTTTCTGAAACGATTAAGTATGACTTCAATAAGATATTGGGGCCCTTTTCCAAACAATTATTCAGAGAAGGATAACCCTTTGTTAGTGCGGACGCGTCAAACACAGGCCTTATTTAACTCGTACTGTTTTCGTTAATAACGGGCCTATGCGGCAGATAATAAACGAAAATGTTTTTTTCTTTGTTATTAACTTCTTCAATTATTTTTTCTGATAACCAAAGGTCTAAAACATCTTGATACTCCTCAAATTTACCCGAAGCAATTAATTTTCTTTTAGTACTTTGAAGTCTATTCTCAGCTAACTTTTTATTGGAAGATAAAAGTTTACTGTCCAGAACCCAAGGCAAAGCTACCTCATATCGACCACTATAATCTACACTTATGGTTTTTTGAAAATGATTTAATGTCTCTTTCTGGACTTCTAACTTTGACTTAGTTTCTACGGGATCTGTAATACCAAGCGAATCGAGTTTCCACAATTCGGAAATACACATATAATTAACAAACATTGATGTAATTTTCATAAAATTATTTTATCAAGCTTAGTTTCATTTCTATAAGTTTTCCCCATAAGCGTCCAACCTAATTTAGTTTTTATTGCAACAGGACCAGATTTTGAATAGAACATAGTTCCAGTCAGTAGCTCTTTCCAGCTACATCTGCTCCTAGTAATATATCTATTTTCCCACCCAAATTATGATCGATATCTGACAAATTGTTATTTTTTATTTTTAAATTCCTTTATCCACGGACCATGACAAATACTCGGTACATCATTACATATAAATTCTTGGTCATACACATTTAGATTACAAGTATAATAATTGTCAATAGCAGTTAAACAAATTTCATAACCTTTATGTCTAAACATTTTTGTTTTTGAACCACCAAACAAAGAATGAACAAATTCTACTCTTTCATATTTAAATCCCAGTTTTTCAGCAGTGGATTTTAAAATATAGGATTTTTGAGATTCCGTGTCAATTAAAGCTCTTACTAAACTCTTATGGTTTCCGTTTTTCAACATAACCACAAGAGCTTGCAAGAGAACTTCAGAAGTGCAAGCTTGATTAGCTAAAACATTAGTGCTAAATGAACTAGCTCACGTGCTATTCTCAGTGCTTGCACTTTCGGTTTCTAAACCAGATCTCAAAGGCAATTTTGTACATAACACAGCGTAATGCCGTTTATTACATATTATACATTTAACATTTGATCTGCGTGAATGTGACCCCTTCTTAAACAAATGTAACACACGCCTCTTTTCACCACAGCATTCTTCTTAAAATCATATGACATAGAAGCTGCTTCGCAACAATTTTCAGAGGCATGCGGTTTTTTCACAAAATACTCAATTATTATCACTATTCTTATATTTAAAACCTTTCCTGTCTTTAAAGTTATTATTAAATAAATCTGCAGCAGTTGCAGTAGTGGAAAGATTTTCTAATTTTTTTTTTACTGTTAATTTTCTCAAAATCCAAACCATTTCTGGCTAATTTTATTCTATCTTCACTCGATACTTCTATAGATCAGAATTTCATTAGAGAATCAAGGTCTTTCTTACCTGATTCATCTGACGAATATCCCACATATCTCTCCCAGGCAGGCAGCATTTCAGAGGGAAGACAGGACTCCACCAGCGGGAACAGCGTGGCAGCATATTTCTGTTTTGTAACTCCAAGGGTCTCTAAGGCACGCAGCTGGGCCTCGATTTTGTCATATAGCAAAGATAACTTTATTTTTTTCACTTCTGTGTTCTGTAGCACAAGCTTCAAGAGTTCTCTCGCGTACACTTGAATCAGGACATCCTCTTGTCCGAACCGCACTTTCAGATACTCGAAAGCCTTTCTATAGTTTTCAGGGGTCGCTGGGAAGCTTTCCACAATGTCTCTAGCACGGGATTTTGGAGTTGTTGCCTGAATTAAATATTGGAACTTGTCTGCGTCATCAATGTTCTCATCTTCATGAATTCTCTTAAACTCACTCTCTCTGGTTATAGAATCTCAACCAATCCGTCAACTCTCCTGAAAACCGTTGAAACTGGATCTTTGGAAGACGCAGAGATGAGGAAGTTGATGTGACCAGGCTATGATTATCCTTTTGTCCCGAAGGATCGTTCTCCATCAGGTTTTTAAACCTGATTTTCCATGCTATCATTTTCTCCACATAACCTTCTATGGTGTCGAATTCAGTGTTGTAAGCTTCTTGCGGTCAATTCGCTTCGCTTAACATATCTAAAATAGACTAATATATTTGTCTCAGTTTCTTATTTTTTAGTTTTAATTGCTCGAAAGCCATTTCCAATTCATTTTTATCTAGTTGCACATTTTCGGCAACTTCTTGCAAATGATTTACAGCATTCGTGAAGGCTGTCCTAAGTGGCGTGAGTCTCAATTTTAAAGCATGCATGTTTTACTTTCTAATATTCAAAAAAAGAAACGAGCCTTACAGTAGTCGCATACGATGCGTAACATCTGACATGTTATCGTGGTAAATTCGCAATAGCAACTTAAATCATGAAAAAAAATGAATCGAGTATTATTGGAAATAATTTTCTACGGAATAATTATATCCTTAATGAAAGTTTTATTTAATTAACACAAGGAGTAATGCAATTTTTTATCAAAAATAATTATTCTTGATCAATTTGGGGAAGAGCGGTAATGATAATTTATGATAACTAAAATATGACACATATACTTGTGTTTTCGAAGTATTTAAAAACCGTTGAAAAGTAGCGTCAATAACATTGCCACTGTTAGTTGTCGAAACATTTCGGTTTGTGTTCATTTCGAGCTTGAGTTCATCATTCAAAAGAAGCTATGAGTGGCTCGGCTTCTAGCAAACTGAAGTTAACTTTAAAATCCCCACTCAAAATCATGGGCAGCGAGTGATAGTTTTTTTTTTTTTTATAAAAAGAGCAGAACACCTTCGGTCTATGGTAAAAGTAAAAAATGCAGGAAATCTTTAATTTTTTGAACCGTTTGATTCGGAGAAATGTATACGACCACCGAAATCACTGTTTGTCCATTTTCAAATAAGCATTTTGCTCCCAATATCTTGATTAACAATACTCAATCCACTTGTTTGACGATAAGTAATAACTATCCATATGTCGAGCCACAACATGTGAGTTGTTCTGTTTACGATACATCGCAACACCAGCTGCTCTGTGACCCGGTCGTTTAAATTGTACGCAGCAATCGAAGTCAGGCAACGAACACGTTCGTCACTGTCTAACCACTACTCCGCCTAAAGGACTTAGCTTCTTCTCTGACCCGTAAGTGAGTAAACAAAAACAAAGATCCCACGGCCTAAACTGCAGAGGGTAGGGGATGGGGTGGAGCCCCTCCCGAATGAAGGAGAAAACACAGAACTTCACTGAATAGCGCACGCTTCCCCAACTTCCTGTTACGCATTTCCGTCCCTTTTCACGAAATCACTCCCACAAATCTCCAGCAATAGAGGGGAAAGATGTTACACATCAAAAATGTTTTTCTAACACTCGTGGCCCACCCGGGGGTGCCAGAAAAATGTCCAATATAAAATTAGATCCTCGAAACAGAACACATTTACAAATCAGTAAACTGAGTCTACAACAAAAGATGTGGCAACGAGCGTTTCTCAATTAAATAAAACATTTATTAAGCTATTTACATGGATGCATAAAAAGGTTAAATATTATCGCGCATGCTCAAAATGCCGACTCCTCCGTCCAAACGCATCTAGAGGAATTTCTCTCTTTCCCTCCTTCGAAGCGTGTCGCCTCCCCTGTTGTCCCAGGCGAGAAGAGAGACCCCAGGCGCTCTCCTGGGTCAAGTGTCACCTTCTCGTAACTCTCCTTCTGCACTCTATTCTGTCACCGTTCGCAATAAATATCGTGTTCTCAATTATAATTTAAATCAGCAATACTCAACCTGTGGCACTCCGGGCCTGGTTATGGCCCCTTGCTCAGAGAAATTCATTTATTTACGAAAATTTGGTGGCAAATTCTTTGTTAAAAAAATCAAATAAATCAAATTTGTTTTTGGTGGTGATGTTGTATGGGAGCGAATCGATATTTTTTCCTTCTGATTAGTGATAATAGACAACAGTGGTGTAGCGAACATTTTATGAGTGGAAAGAATTTTTAACTATCTTTTATATCTTGCAAACGAAAAATATTCGAAAATAGATTAATTCAAGACGATTATGAAGTTGACTATATTTTGTAGGGAAAATCAGGCATGGTTCAAAAATTGTTTGATTTCTTACGAAAGAGTTGCATTTAAAAATACCAATATATAAAGTTTAAAAATTCAATAACACTTTTCCTCGAAGATCTCTTTCAAGAGGTGATAAATAGGCATTCTTGAATAATCTTCACAACAGCAAAAAAGTGTTTTGTCAGTGGTAATGCCACAGCGGTAACAAAAACACCCTATGAAATTTGTTATATTATTGGTAGTCATATGAAACCATTTACTAATGCAGAAATTGTTAAATGTTTCTTATTCATAAAAATGCATTGACAAAAATAAAAAAAATATCAATTAAAAAAAGCAAAATAGGAGTTTTAATATTTTGATCCATTTTCACATTTTAAATTTTCTTTGTTAAAGCATTTTTCTCTCTTACCTCCATTAACTCTCCTTTTGCGGCCCGCGTGAAATAGCCATCATATGTATGCGGCCAGCGTGAAATAGCTATTACATGTATGCGAATCGGCATAAAAATGGTTTAGTACCTCTGATTTAAATCACTAACTCTATTTAAATAACTTATAGACAGGAATTTCGACTTAAAAATACTTAAAATAGTTTTTATTGCGTACTAGAATAAAACCAGTGGGTTTTTTTTAGACAAACGTCTAAAGGATTATCAAGGATTTTAAAACTTATTGCAAAAAAATTAATAAAAAGGATGATGTACGACTCTTAACAATCAAGATATTAAGTTAAAAGAAACATAAATTATACTTTTTATATGCAATAATTTCATTACAGCGATGTACAAATATAAGGGAAATCCCCTCACATGATCAGGATTAAGTCTACTTTCAAGGATCGCACATGGTTTTTACATAACCCTATTAGCATGGCTCTCATGTTAAATATTTTAATATATAAAATGCATTTTATAATTATAAATATATTTTCTCAACTATTTTTCCGGAAAACTCTCTCTTGAGGAACTAGGACATTATACACATTCAAAAAATCAGTTTTTCAATTTCAGTCAAAAAATAGTGCGTAATTTTCTGAATCTAAAAATGTATAACACTTATATGTTCTTTGATAAAAGATCCCTAAAATATGTAAAAAGTAATTGATAAAAATGTAAATAAACAACTACACCTACTTTGGCACATTTTAAAAGGTAGTTCCTCTTGTGTTTAATGCATGTAAATCATTAATTTGTTTTTACTAGAAAGAAACAATAATATTTTCCCCTTTTGAATGCCTAATTTTTTTTGGAAAAAATAGTTTCAAATGAGGAAAAAAGGAATAACTTCGAGATATTTTCAAAAATTATGGGTTTTTTTCGAGATTGTATAATTTCTCTGAAAAAAAACCCATTATTTTTGAAAATATCTTGTTTTTGATAAAATTATTGTATAATTTTATCAAAAACTATTTCAGTACACTTTATTCCTTGGTATATTTATTTATTATATGTATGTAAAATATTTTGTATATTCAAGAAATATTTTTATGTAAAAAATGGTACCTAAATGAAAATATATTTAAATAAATTACATTTACATTCAGCTATAACAAAGGGAAAAAATTTTACATTTAAAATTACTTTTTTAATTCTAGGGAATGTTTAAAGTATCATTATGACGTATATAAAAATAGGCAGGAAAATATTGGTCAACAGTATGATATGTTAAAACAATTCTACTTTCAATTTTTTCGCGTTTTCTTCAAACCATAATTTTTTGCCTTTAGGAACATTTAAAAAAAAACCTATCACACTATACGGTTCCAAATTTTTTATACTTCTATACAGGATATCTGTGCATATAGTGAACCTATTTTATTAGTCTAAGTAGGACATAATGTTTTTAAAAATATAGTTTTATGCATGAAAAAGGTGAAAAATAGAAATTTTCAAATTTACAATGTTTTATACTTTTTTTTTTTTTAAAGAAACCATCTTAATATTTTACTAAAACGTAGGATCACTTTATTTTATATGGTGTTTTATATATGTGCAAAAATTATTTTACATATTTAAGAGATGCTTTTTTAAAAAAATGTTATCTAAATAGAAGCATTTACTATGAGATCTCAAAAATATGTCCAACTTAAATTAAACATAGAAAAAAATTGTAATTAAAAATTTATTTTTGTACTTCTACAGAATGATTAAAATATCTTTATTAAGATCACATAAAATCTAAGCTTCATTAAAAATATTTTAAGATCCATGTCTCATTAACAAAGAGTCTTAATTTTGGCATTTTACTCTCTCGAGCATGTCCTGGTATCCTTTAATTTTTAATGAGTTTTTTTAAATAAATTTATTTGCAAAACTCCTCATGCTCCACATTGCATAACATGAGGCTTACAGACGTAAGTGGTAACAACATTACAAAACAATAATAATAACAACAACAACAAAAACATAATTAAGAAAAAAAAACATAATAAAGGGAAAAAAAACACAAAAAGGGAAAAAAAAACACAAAGAGCCAAAACTAAACTAAAGGAAGGGAGGAAATACACAAATATAAAGAAAGGAAAGTATCTGTAAAATTTTAAAAATCTATACTGTAAACAAATTTTCTCAAGACATTAAGGCTTTCAGAACAATTGACTAACAAAGACAAAATGGGTGGTCAGGAAATACCTAAGCATTTTAACACATTTTAAAATTTTCTCTTTTACAACAATATAGATTACAATACAACAAGACATGTTCCGCGGTTTCAGCGGATGAGTTTAAGACCGAATTTCGGAATAGGAAAATAACACGTAGGCTAATAGTCCCACCTTTTTGAAAACAAATTATAGAAAAGTAATGCATTTTCAGATAAACAGAGTACTTGCTGGATTGACCTTGCTGAATTGATCAATAATTATCAGAATTTATTGCCCCACAAAATAAATTCAGAAGCTGTTTTGAATAGTTTCATGTAGCAGTTTTCAAAAGAATCATCCTGATTGTCTCAAGTATCCATGCAGATTCTGTAAAATTTCATATTATGCATATTGAACCCATCAATTTAACAATAAGATATGATTCAACAAATTTTTTTGAGCGCATCCACAATGTAAAGCTTGAATAAGACACTTTAGGAGATTGAAATGTTCGCTTTTGATGTATTATGTAATGTACTATAAAGAAGTAAGGCTAAATCTTCTTATAATTGACTTTTTATGCTGTGATTCCCCGTTTTTCAATATCCATTTTAAAATAATAGAGTGAAAAAACATAAGTATTTTTCTCACAGCTTCGAATTTATTACTGGGAAAACATGTCTAATGGATTTTCTTAAGCTTGTTTAATATCGATCACATTTAATTTATTATATCTTATGATGATAATATCCGAAAAACATATTTTTGCATTAATAAAATGAAAAAAAAAAGCAATGAAAAAAAACATTGGAAGAAATTTAACGTAAATGACGTCATTACTGCAAATTATTGTTCTTTAATATTTACTTGTATGAATGCATATCTTTTTAAATGAGTATTTCTCATTTTTTTGGTAGAGCATAAAGACAGGTAAAAAAATTCCTTTTAAACAGAAGCATTAAGATATCCAGGTATGCATTTTTATAAAATGGGGTAAATCTTTAAGTTACTCATTTAGCCGATTGATGGGAATTATAAACTTATCAAATTTGTATAAAAAAAATTAAATTTTTTATATGTTTGACTAAAACAGAAATATCAAGATAATGTTATCTCCGAAACAACGAAATTCTATATCCATCACAAACAATGTAATTGAGCATCAATCTGCAATGAATAGTCACTGCTCAATTATGTCCTCACCAAATTCCAATCCTTATTTGCCATGCTTTATGCATCGGATCTTTTGTTGGATCGGATTTATCAAAGAAACCAATGATAAAATTTTCTATAGAATAACATCCAATCTATTCAAATTGATTCTCATTTTTGTAAATGTAGATAATTGGGTCATTATCCTGAGAGGAAATGATCCTAGTTACCTAGTACATTCCTTGACTCTTATTGGTACTTATGTGTTAGCTTCTGGAGCTTGGTATGCTATGTATCTGAAAAGAAAACGATTCTCAAATTTAATTATTAAATTAAAAGAATTGTTTTTAACTACCAATAAAAAACATGGAGTTATATTTATGTTTAATATGTGCTGCGTACCAGTTGTATTAACAATGATAACCATTGTTACACATTATGATAACTATGAATATTTCATATACGGATATAAAATTCATATAAATCCGGCAGTGCTTTTGGTTGTTGTGTTTAAGAACATCCTGCACACCTTTGTATTCCCAGCATTAACCAATGTGATTGCTTTATTGTATTGTATAATGTGTGGTCATATCTCTAATTCAATTTATCAACTTTCACAAGACATTATTAAATACTCACCTAGCAATTTCGACGCATCGAAGCAAGTTAAGAAAATTAAAGAAATAACTCATATTGAAGAAATATTGGATGCAATCCAAAACATTTTTTCTGTCCCAACTTTTCTGATAGTGTTCGCTAATTTATTTACGTGTGCTCATATTCTAAGCTTGTACCTGAAGCAGAGTAATCACACTGTTTTGTCATATATGGAATGGGTACTTTACGCTTCAAATGCCGTTTCATGCTTGATAGCTATTCTGTGGATTGCAGGAGGAGTAGCGATTGAAGAGCGCAAATTCAAAGACCTTTTTCATAAGAAAGCAAAGCTGAGAATGCTTCTTGTCGAAAGTCCCGATGAACCCCGACTTGAAAGATGGCTATTCGATAAACCTGACTTCGTTTTTACAGGCTGGGATATCATTTCTTACAGAAGGAACACTGTGCTTGCTGTGATAGGGGCATTAATAACGTATACTGTACTGATCGCTGATAAATAAAATGGATACTGACTGTGATGATATTTAAAGGTTTTGCACTTAGAATGAACTATATGTAATGCTTCAAAACAGAAGTGCAGTAATTTCGCTTTATTTTTCAATTTTTTAAAAAAAGTAAATTTGAGTGTTTTTGTTTTATTGAGAAGTAAATTTTGAAAAAAAAAAAACGTATTAGCAGAATAAGAGTTTTTCTTCCTATGATGTTTTATGTTTCGAAACGTTTTATATAATTACAGTTTTAAGTTATTTCTGAAAGTGTTACACTATATTGTGTTGCCTAAATTCATTTGACACTCATAAAAGTATATTTTTAAAAATTCTTACGACTCTCTCTCAGGTTGTTAGTTTTGAGTGAATGGGAAAGCTAGTTCAATCTACAAATCTGAATATGGTACAACATATTTGGGTTTACCTTGGTAGTCACACTGCTGCTTTAAATTTTTTGCAGAGTTCATTATATGAGCTGAAACGTATGCTACTCTGAGTCTGACATTTGTTCCCCGTTTCAGTTTCCCCCAACTTAATTGGAAACATAGAAAAACGATGACACTAATGCATTGTATTGCACTTAGTGGCACATTTCCTAATATAATCCATTTTTGTAATATTTTCATGACATTGTTACGCTTAAAGCTGTAGAATACTGCTTTCATCAAGATTAGACTTTTCTGTAAAGAATGCGTTTTTATACTAAATCACGTTTGTGTTTAAATTAAAGTAAACTTTTGTGCTGCGTTCAATAAAATTGTTTCATGCACATTGCCTCCAATTGTTTTGGGTCTACATTCATTCGTTTTTAAATAAGACGCAAACGAACTGTTTGCACCTTAACATTAGAGTCCAGAATAATTGAAAATTCCTATTTTGAATAATGCAATCACGTCTATTTGAATGTATAAAAACTATATGAATATAGGCTATAGTATAGTAAAACAAAACAAAAAACCAGAATCACGAGGCAAATTTAGACTTAAAGTTTTTTCTTAGGGTATTTATTATTATTTTTTGGTGCAAATTTGAAAGTTAAATGGAACTGTATTTTACTTTCCAAAATAAATAAAATTGGTAAATATCTCTCTTTTTATCACATCTTTACAGTTATATCGATGTTTAAAGACAAGGTATCCATTTGAAATTACATATGGATCAATTAAAAAAAATTCAATTTTTGTGAATTAGCATTAAAATATAGATTTAAAAACTACTACAGTTTTCAAAACAGATGAAATTAGATAACCATTCACAAAGGTTCTAAGAGTTGGTTATACATTCACTTCCAAAAGTTAAGCACGGAGAAGAAAATGCTAATTTCTGGGAGCCAATCAGAATTGAAGAGGATGCAATTCGCTGTAGAGGTAGATGGAAGTATGATAATAAGTTAGGTAACAGCCAATCGTGCTTTCATGTCAAGAAATATTCAAAAAAGGCTGTCTTATAAGAAGCCAGCTTTATGAAGGGTTACAGAAGTTAATTGTAAGTGCTGATAGAAGGTGTTTAAAACTTTCGTACAGTTTGTTTTCAAGACATACGTGTTTCTATGACTTCCAGAAAACGAATGGAAGATTCTGAGCGCTGGCGTGCTGTGGGGTGCATTGAAGCAGGACAGTCAATCACAGATGTTGCTCTTTTCTTCGGCGTTCATCATTCCGTAATTTCACGTTTATGGAAACAATTCCAAACCACACAGACAGTTATCCGAAGGCTCGTAGGTGGTCACCCAAGGGTTACAACCCCCAGGGAAGATCGATATATTGCTACTGTAGCCAAGCGGAATCGCAGAGCGACCTCCACACGTGTGACATCTATGGTTACAGCGTCCATTGGTAAGGATATATCTGCAGCTACTGTACGCCGAAGATTACATATGAATGGACTGTATGCCCGGGTACCTCGAGTTTGTGTTCCTCTATCCGTCCAATCAAGGGGGGGGGCACGATTAAAGTGGTGCCGGGAATATGGCAATTGGACTGTGTCTGACTGGGGCAATGTCATGTTTACTGATGAGTCAAAATTTGCTCTGGAGCCAGATGACAAGCGTATAAGGATATGGCGTAAACAAGGAACACGCAATCAGCCCCAAAACATCATCGAACATCACGCCTTTCGAGGCGGAAGCATTATGATGTAAACACTGATTTCATTAGGATACCGCACCGACCCTCACATCTTTAAACGGAGTTCTGTGACGGCTGTCCGGTATCGAGATGAAGTCCTAGAACCCATTGTGAGATTGTACGCTGCAGCAGTTGGCCCTACTTTTGTTTTTAAGGATGATAACTCACGTCCCCATAGAGCTGACATCGTCGCTGAAGAGAGAGAAGGGATTGCGCGTATGGCGTGGCCAGTATATTCGCCCGACCCTAATCCCATTGAAAATTTTTGGAATGCTCTCGGCCGTGCTGTATCTTTACGTTTTCCACCTCCAGCCACTCTTATTGAGCTGGAAACTGCTCTAAAAGAAGAATGGCGATTACTTAATTCCGCGGTGGTTGACCCCTAATTAAATGCATGGCCAGAAGATGTAAACTTTGCATACAGATCAGGGGGATAACATAACCTATTAATGTCCTTTTTTCATTTTAATGCTGTTTATTTTCACTTTATACATTATTCTGTCTCCAGTATAACATTATCTGATAACTTACAAAAATTTAATATTGTTTTCATTTCTGTATATAATTATTAATTTTGTTTTATGTATAAATATATATGGTACTTTACTGCCAAAGTTTGTGTCAATCAAAGCAGTATTTGTTGATTTTTTTGTATTTTACATCTTCGTGCTTAACTTTTGGAAGTGAGTGTATATAGTGAAGGGTACTCTATTAAATCTACATAAAGATAATTAAATTCTAAACTAGTCAAATTTCTGCTTCTCATCTAATCTTCTTTATCCTGCCGGAAATGTTCAAGACTTCCTTGCATCGCAACAGATGCAGCACTTCTTTGGCCTGCCTAATTTTCGGATTAGTTGCCTATTGAACTTGTGAAGAATTCGATCTGGCAGCAGGTGACGTAAGCGTACAATAATATACATAGGGCTGATGGATCATATGGATTTATCTAGAGAATTGTCAACACGTTAGTGAATTGCTATAGGTGTATCATTTTGTACTTCTCAATTTTCAGAGGTCTGCTGCACCATAAACTGAGCGTTCAAGAATTCCTTCATACAGGATTCCTATTACATAAAACCATTAGTATTCGTTGCTGCAAGGGGTTCATGAATATAGAGTTTAGTGCGCTAAATGGCAGAAAGAAATTCTTTTTGACGCATCACGATTTCATTTGTGAGGCCATAGCTGCCGCGTTTGTGTCAAATGCAACGTTGGATCACACGACCTATAGCAGTGCATGATCGAATATCATAGTGCTTGAAAAGCCAGAGCTATGGTTTGGAGGGAGATTGTATGTGATGAAATATCTCAATTGCTGTGAATTGCGGATAATCAAAGTAACAATTGCTGGAGATCATAACAGCATCAAGTAAAGCTGCTGGGTTTTCGTTAGTCGGCATTTTACTTACGATGCTTTTCCTTCAGCTTCTAGAGATGAATCGTGAGTGCACATGCTAACAATATGGAATATTTTTTCCCAAACAAACATTCAAGTTCTGTTTGACTCAAGTCCACGTTGTATAGCATTGGTTATTGCAGAGTGTGTGGTGGCTACACCAAATACTAATATCAGAAAATAAACATTATTTTCCTTCTTTGAAATTTTTATCATTTATTTGTACCAATAGCAGTCACCTTTGTAATAAATTTCATTCAATTTTGCTGATTACTTCATGCTGTTGAAACTTTCACAAATAGGAGATTATGACTGAAATTTGAAGGTCAAAATGATGAAAATTGAGGGTAAAAACATACATAAGGGGTTTATTTCCATAATGTAATGCATTTCTATAAATTGACAACAAACATTTTGTACGTTATCATTGTAGCAACCACAGAGAACAAAGCCCTTTTTGTGAATGGAAGAATACCATAACCAGGGACTATGACGTCAGGCTTGTCGAGCAACAATCGTTCAACTCGATTTTCTTTAGGATACCCTGTACGAATCAATCTCGATTGAGATTTCTGATAAAAGACATCTTTACATTTTCGTTTCTGAATAGGTATTTCTCCTCATGTTCACAACATGATGATTAAGCATTCTGAGGAATTTCAAACATAAAATGTCCAATCTATGAACGAGAGATTCAGATTTCCTTTCCATTCATCACCACGAATATATAAAGCAAGTACACATCCACAAAAGGATAGATTGGCGAAGATAATCAAGAAAAATAGTAAAGAAATAACATTTTCAATGCCATTCAAGATTTCGCCAATCCTTGTCTTGCGTCTGATTATTTCGAATTTCTTTGAAATCACGAAACATTGAAAAAAAGCACAATTTTCTATTTCTTTTTTGAGCTGATCTATAACTTACGATGAACGTACACAAATACACTACATAACAAAGCAATTAAGTTTGTCATAGTAGGAAATATGAGGAACATTAGAAGGTTTTTCAAACTAATGTATATAATTCCAACGTATTTGTCAGATTGTTCATAACCATATGTGTAGAAATCAGGACCAGCATAAATGACGTAGAATGTGAAATACACAAATATGAGAAGAAGCATAAATAACAATATAATGACACAATAATATACTTTTCTTAAATTTAGTTGTAGAGGTATTCTCTATTGAACTTCTTCAATAAGTTTTATATTTGGTTCTTTCTTAAGCACATGGGACTACTCGGATACCACCTACTTTGGCTTAGAAGAAAAGCCAAAAAATTAGGCTAAATATATTTAAACAAAGAATTAATGGAATGCATCCAAGAAACTATAAATACATCTATATTCATAAATAATAAAAATAACTTGAAAATAATCGATGACAGGAGTGCCATATATTTTTATTTTCACTATCTGGAAATCCAGTGCAACGATGAAAAGGAATAAATAATATTAGGAAACTATATTTATTATTTTTTGACCGGGATGTAACAAAATGGTTGTGTGTGGCAGAAAAGTTCATTTTTCGATTAAAATAACAAACCAGTCTGTTCGATTTCTTAAAAATACAAAGCTTCATTTTCTATTTTCTTTTTATATGAGTTTTTTCTTCAGCTGTTCAAATAGTAGTTTTAAATGTTTTGTAATCCTGATTGTTTTTTAGTTTTCATAATTTAAAGAAATTTATGTTTCTACGTCTTTTTAGTCAAAAGTATAATTTCTATTAACATTGCATATCCTTAATTTCGATAATATGATTCTATTTTGTGTCTTTTGTCTAATATATCGATTTTTAGGCTCATGTTATCAAGTGTTTGTTTACACGTATGCTTAAAAATTATTTTTTTATTTTTCTTTATTGAGAGTAGAAAATGAAATTGAAGTATCAGAATAAAAATAAGAAATCTGCTGAATTTCTTTTTGTTCTTATTTTATAGAGATTGTTTGGTACTTTGTTTTTTCTGCTAAGGTGTTGCACAAATAATTTACAAAAATAAAGTTTTGAAAACTGTATGAAACTCAAAGTGGTATTGTGAAATTTAATTATGTTTACTTTTTGAGCAAATGAATTTTAGACTTTCAATAAAAAAATCATTTGAAAGATAGTTAATATTTAACAATATGTTGAATCTTGTTCAATAAAAACCACGGAATATAAGAAGAATCGATTAAAAGCAATTCAGTTCTTAAAAAGAAAAAGATTTTATCATAGATTAAAGGTTTATAAAAAACTACGATATTTAATTATTTGAATTGAATTAGAATTCAAATTTCTTATGATATGGCTGTATGATCTCGAAGACCGACTTGACAACTTATCTGTCTTCTCGGGTGTTACAATCAGCATCAGGAATTCTGACCACTGTTCCATCTATTGATCGGGTCTGATCGGTATCAGTGGTGCTCTCGATCATGCTCTCAACTCTAATAAGGACAGTATCTGGATCCTGACAGACAGCAGGAGCTCTCTCCTATATTTGAAGAATTAGCCAAAGATCATGGTACTGTTTTGAATTTTATTTCCAAATTGGCTAGGTTTGGTCAGAAGAAACAGGTGCTTCCAGTGTATATCATCGCATGTGTGAGTGCCTGGGAACGAGACTACTGCTGAGCTGGCTAGTAGGGATTGTGATCTCCCTAAACCCAATTCCTCTGCCTTGAGCCATATCAAAATTCATTCCCTCTTCGGAGTTAAAGTGATCCTGACTTGGTGAACCCTCCTGCTCATCACTGGTACGCAGCTAAGAGTCCTGACCTATCTCTACAGTGCAGGGGATCCAGGGTTATTCAGACAGCCTTGACACGCTTTAGAAGCGGCCATCGGCGTGGTACGACCTTTTTGCATGGGATAAAGTCTTTCTTTACCTGTCCCTGCTCTGTGCCTGCTTTTCCTTCTCATTTTCTGGACTCCTGGAGCATTTCTCTGTTACAGTTGCATGGAGATCAAAATCAGCTTGTGGCATTATTATGCGGAAAGGTCGAATAGACTATGTGTGGGCTTTCCTGCTCCAAGGCGATTTGAAACAAAAACAATAAACGCTCTGTATATTTTTCTTGATTCCAGCTCTCAGTCAGATACAAAAAATTCCAATTACTATCAGAAGGGTAACTGTTGCACGGAATGTATAGTAAAAGCTTATTAGATTATCCATGGATGAAAATTTCCATCCAGAACGTAAACGCACATATTGTGTTACTTTTAGTAATAACTAACATTCGAGGTGTAGCTATTAAATAACGAGTCTGACGCTGCTACAGAAAAAGTTTGCACGTATGAAACGTAAGTAAACAACAGTTGTTCGAGTGAAACATTCTCCTTAAAATGCAGTGCATGTCGTTTCTGTAAGCAAATCCATATTGTCATAGTCATCTTTCTCATTAAAATAATTTTTTTTGGTTCCACGGAAAAAGGATCATTGTAACAATAGAGAAAGGGTGTCAAACTCGTATGATATTACTGGCCACATGGTCAATTTTATTATAAATTGGGGGCTGCATGTTTACTATTTTCAAAAAAATCAATAAAATACGATTTTTATGATGTATTATGCATTTATTAATGTAAAGCTCAATGTATTGTATATTATACACATATAGTTTTGATCTCATGTTATTTTTTTAAACTTAATCTATACATACTTTATATTTTTAATAAAAAAATAAAAAAAAAACATTTTTTAAGAACTTTAATTTAACATTACTTCTTAGAAGACATTTGGCGTCAATTTTTCACAAAACAAGTCATCAAGATTTGATTAAAAATACTGAGCAGATGTAATATTTAAAATTGACTATAAATGATGATTGGGGTTGATTGCAATCTTATCTTTTCTCTCGATCTTATCTTGAGTTCTCGATATTTTTAATTAAAGAAAACAATTGCCTACAAAAATAAGTGCTTCCGAACTTAGCCATTATTCGCATAACAAACGATACATTTTAGGAAAAGGATCTATACTGATGAATATGAATATGAATATAAATCTAGAATTCTAACTTTCATAAACTTTTGCTTCTACTAAGAATCACATTCGATTTCAGTTCATTTATTTGTAAGCTGTTCATCAACAATTTCAATATCGATAGTTAGAGATAAAGTAAAAGTGCGAAATTATATATAACTCACAGCTCTTAAAATTAAAATTAATAATTCCGTTTCAAACAATTTAATTTTGGTGAACGCATTCAGTAAATTTTAATTTATGGAATTTAATCAACAGTTATTGACAGTTTTCAAAGTGAGACAAGTTTCCTTTTCCTATTTATTTTCACCAAAGTAATAATATTTAATATTATGAAATATAGTTGTAACAACATGATTTAGCTTAAAATTAAGTTGATTAAGATGGCTTGTTATATCAACTGAGAAAACTAGGTCCTTTATCCGTTGTCCATCTTTTATAATTCAGCACATTCATAATATTTTTTTTTTCGTAGAAAATTATAATTTCGTTCACGAATTTGAAGAACCATTTTAACACTTATGGGTTTAAAGCTATTGAGCTTCCATAAAATATATGGTAGATTGATGAATTCATTCTCTAAATTTTTGAGAATTGAAACTAATTTATGATGATTAAGTCTATGTTCTTGAATATAAATTACAATTTTTTTGACTATTTTTAAACCATGTCATATGCTTAAAACTTTGGAGTACAGTACCTGGTGGTGCATAATACAATGAAAATGCTCAAAATTATTACTGCCGTGATTGTTTGCATAGTTCTTTTTACCTTGTAACCACTCCTTTAGTAATATGGATCATGGTAGGCGCACCACCACGCAAGGCAAACCAGCCTTTTCAATGGTAACTTATATTTCTTCAAAACATCTATAAATACGTTAAAAATATCAGTTCCAGATGCTGTATTTTGAATATGGATGATTTCCAAACGTCCATTAATTTTTAAATCAACATCGCATCCGTGAAAAAAAGCGACCAGCTTAGTGAAATTTCGAATATTTGTACTTTCATCCATATTGCAATAAAGTAGGTTTGAAATGTTGATATTAATGAATTATGCTGATTTCTCAAATTCCATTAACTCTGTTACCAACAAATGTAATAATATGCAAATTTTACATAGCAGCTTTATAGTCTTCAACAAATTTAATGAGTGTGAATTAATAGTTTTTAGGTATCTGGTGTATTTGAATCTTATTTTAAACACAAAAAATATTACAGTTGCCATTTTTAAAAAAAATCACGGATCTCCTTTTGAATTTATCTTTCTTTACTCATTGTTGAAATTTGATTGTGCTTTCATTCGCAAACGATTAAATATACACTGCCCTTTATCTTAACCATCCTGAATATTTTCTTAAACTTTAAAAAACATCTCGGAATGCCTCTTGCTGATTAGACACTCCAAACAGATAAGGAGGAAAAGAAATAAAAGTTCCACACACGAAGAATCGTTTACCATATATAGTATAGAATATGCATAATGTACATAATTAAATTTCAAAATGAAAAAAAAAACTGTAGTCATTTTTTCAGTTTAAAAAATGTGCTCCACGTTAAGTATTCGTGTGATTGCTGACACTGTAGGAATTGACAAAAACCCATACACCACTTTTACATAATAATTTTGGCATGTTACAAGTGCATGCCAAAAAGTCAATGTAAAAATATCTGCATTGACTCTTTGAATGCCCTTGAAAGGGACATAAGCATATTGATAAGGATAATATCGTGTGGAGAATTGGGGGCTTTTAACTGAAGATCTCGAAACGAAGTGCCGATCTATTCACTGGAAGCGCCCATCTCCACCGAGAGCCCAAAACACTCAAAATCAAATTTCAAAGCAATAATGATTATTTATTCCGATGTTCTTGGATTTGTATACTCTCACTGGTTTCCTAAAGGTTTAACAATTAATTAACATTACTACCTTTCCGTTCTTTGTGAACTTTGTGAAAGAATAAGGAAGAAATGAACTGAATAATGAAAGGATTACTCCATCAAGACAATACCCCTCCTCATTCCGCATTGTCCGTCCAGAAGTTTCTTACCAAGTAAAGCATCTTAGAGTTATCCGTTTTATCTACTGGATCTTGCGTCATGCCACTTCTATATGTTTAATAAGAAGGAACCTGCATTAAAAGAAGCTACATTTGAGGACGATGAAGATATAAAAAAGAAAACGGTACGCGTTCTTTAGGAGCTGGCACAAAACTTCCGGCACTGTCTCAAACAATGGGAGATTTACATAGAGCGTTGTAGGGATAGAAAAAATAGGTACATTGAAGGTAAGTAAATATGAATTAAATTAAAATAAAATGTTTTATAGCTCGTTATTTAATAAACCCATCTTGTATATGCAATCCATGTACATGTTAATTTCAAAGTGGCGTGGTTGGCTTATCGCTGGCCTTCTGCACCCAAGATTGCGGGTTCGACCCCGGCCCAAGTCGGTGGATTTCAATGATGCAGAAAATCTACATATAGGCCATATTGTATGATTATACGGCATGTAAAATACAACTAGGGTGTCTGTTGGTTTGCATTAAGTGCTCTCGGCAAAATTAAATCCTAGTGCAGGTTCGCACTGTCAGAGCTTAAGTACCTCCCTCTGTGGAGAAAACTGGGTGTCAAAACTACTTGCGGCGATTGGTATTCGCCTACAGGGTGCCACCCTAAAAAGAGATACCCGCTCCCGGGGAATATACTAGGTTTGATATGGTAAAACACCAAGCCAAGGCGCGTTAGAAATAAAAAAAGTAAGCATTTTTGTAATGCTATACACATGTATTGCTTATAAAAAAGGAATGAAAACAATCACACACATTTATGAAGATATTTATACTGAATGCAATTAAAAACTGTTTTGGTTCATTTAAACTCATGTAAACTCATCATAATTGTAAAATGTAGTGTTTATCTCTGCGTTCATTAGGAACAAAAAATTAATGAATACAAATATCTTTCCTGACCTTTGTAATAAATGTGAAATAATTTAATCAAAGGCAATGTTCAACTTTTTAAAGATACGATTCTGCATAAATTTTTGTGTAATTTCAGTAAATATGAATAATATTCCGAATATATATGTCAGAGGTTATATTTAAAAGCTTTCTTAAATATTTCAGAAGAAACGATGAAAAAATGTTGGAATGGTTATTAGAAAAATATTCATATAGTTAAAGAATATTCCTAAAATTCATTGAAAATAAAATCTAAAATCCCATTCAGCTAACAAGAATAGCTTTACGTTCTTAAACATATTCACAGATACAGCAAATGTAACTAGAATTTCCATTTATTGCAAATTGTTATCATGACGTAAAATGTTATCATTACGTTATTATTAACTTTTTGATTATTATTAATGTGCAAGTAGAAAATTTTTCAATAAATTTATTACCATATTTCTGCTTTATTCTATCTATAACAAACAATTATGTTCCTTTAAAAAATTTAGAATTTTTGTATGTTTTATTAAATAAAATATATTTAAGAGATTTTTTAAGGAAATCTCTCTCTGGGAACAATGGATACAACATTACATACATTTTTGAAGCACTGAATATCCAATTAGTAGACAAGATAAAAGTAAAAGCATGCAATTTTTCCAAAGAGGTTGCTAACTGAAAGCTCACGTATAAAAAAATGATATAAAGAATACGAATACTTTTATTTTATTCCCACATGAATATCATAAAAATCACGTCTAATATTTACAAATCCAATGTCATTTTCTCTAAAAGAAATGTGGATGACGCTGCTCAGTTTTGCCGTAAAAACTGCTTAATATAAGAATATACACAAAAGCAAAAGTAAAAAAAAGGAAGTTAAAGGATTATTCTATTTTTAACAGAATTAAATAAAAAAAAAACGTCTTATTATTTAAATAATATAGAAAATTGTTGCTATTAAGAATATTTTATATTTACTTAAAACATTTAGAAAATATTACTTTAAAAATCCATTTATAAACATCACAACTATTCCATTGACAAGAGTTCATGTAAAAATTATTCAATGACGCCAGAAACATCTGTAATGATCTGTAGTGGAATACCAGATTTAAACCCAATGACAAATGTTACACGAATACAAATTTAATATAAAAAACCAATTAATAAATAACTTGAATAACATGCACGTTTTTTCCTTGGACCAGCTAAGAAAAAAATAATTATTGCATTCGATGTAAAAAATCTTGTAATCCCTCACATTTTTACGTTTTACATGGTTTGAAATTCAGTTTGCGAAGGATTCGAAAAAGAATTCTTACAAAAAGTTAACAAATCAGTTACATAGTTCTTCTACAAAACACATTAATTTTTTGAAAGAAACTCAAAATATTTTCTTAGCAACTTCTAACACTTTTCCTATTAAAAAGTCAATTTCTCACAACGAGAACAGTATAGGTAACCAATGCTCCAATTAATGCAAATGCGGTAACTCTTTGGTAAGGAAGAATACCCCATCCATTGAATACAAAGTCAGCTTTGTCGAATAGCCATCTTTCAAGTCTTGGTTCTGTCGGAGTAACATCAAGAAACATTCTCAGTTTAGATTTTCTATGAAAGGATTCTTTAAATTTTTGATCCGTAACCGTAACTTCACCAGCAATCCATAAAACTGCCACCAGACACCCCAATGAATTAATTGTATACGATGTCCATTCAATATAAGTCACAACACTAATAGTATGGTTATTTAAATATAAACTTAATACACTGGCGCAAGTAGACATATTAGAGATAATGATAAAAAGAAATGGCAATGAAAAGATGTCTTGAATATTGTCCTAAATGTCATCAAGTTCTGACTTTTCTTTAATTTTCTCTAAGCGCTTTGATGTAATACAATTAATCGGAGAGCACAGCGTTATGTCTTCAGTAAGGCGACGAATAACAGTAGAAACCTGGACACAAAGCACGCAAAATACAAAAGCTATTGCATTAGTTAGCGTTGGAAATATTAAAGAGTAAAGAAAATTTTTCATGCAAACGATCAAAAATAATTTTCGAAAGACAATTTTGTACCCGTATGTGAAGAATGTTATATCCTTACCAATGGTGAGGGTTGTAGTAACTGTCAATAAAACCGGAATGAAATATATTACTACTACTAAAACGTTTATTTTCCTCTCATGTAAAGTCGGAGATTGCTTTTGAAGTTTGTGTAGCAATTCCCAGAGTTGATTTCTTTTCACATACATGACACACCAAGCTGCTGATGCCAGAGCGTATGTAGTAAGATGGGCTAAAAACGAAACCGCTGATGTAGGGTTTTTTCGTGTAAATAGAATAGTCCAGTTGTCCACATTTACAAAAATTACTATCATCTTGAAACATGTTAATATTAATCGATTATAAAACTTGCTACTCGGATTACTAATAATCCTTATCGATCTTAAGATTCTATACAAAAGGCGTGGAATTACGTTTGAGAAATTTTCCGAAAATGGAGAGAAAGATTGGGTTCCAGATGTCCATTGTATTTTACTTTGTTGTAGAGCTGTTGGCAATAAAGATGTCATTTTTAATGCCTTGTGCTTAAAATTTTTTAATTGTATTTAGGGTAAAATCTTGTCCTTTTTTTTTCTTTTGCAAAGCATTCATATTTAGATCAACTGTAGCATTTTTAATCTAAAGAAGAAGTTCATTTAAACATTGTATTGTAAAAAGAGCACAGAGTAGTGTTAAAAATGAATGTAAATAAGTAGCGTAAAACTAATCAAAAATTTCTTATCATGTACACGAATTTTAGAATATTTCCCTTTCGTTTACCCCAAAACCAAAAACAGGTGATCTCACCTCATCAATGCGGTACAAGTCTGCTATAGATACAAATTTATTTGTAATTCTTATGCTATGTTTTGCATGTGTAAGGCTCAAAATTATTAAATATATTTACTTAGCCAATCGTGAAAATGGCTATATCGTTCGATACTGTTTTACTACTTAATTCTAATATATTTTTGACTTTGTAAGGAAAATAAAAAACTCATTTTACAAAGTAATTGAAATTAATTGAATTCTTCCTAAACTTATTATAGTTTGATTCCACAAGAACATTTTTTTTATCAAATACAAATATAATATAACACAGGGGTTACTTTCCAAAACCCGAAGATCGAAACCAATGACTAGTATAAAGAAAGAATAACTTTTTAATGAAATTGCTCTTCATTGATTTTTCTTCATTCAATTAATCAATAAAAAGAAATAATAAATTGAAACACACTGTCGAAAAAGTATAATCTAATGAATAAACTACTCTTCAATCCATTCTAACAATATTCGATTATCAATATACATAGTCATTCCGGGCATTGAATTTAAAATCTGAAAAGTGAAAACTTTCAAACTTTACATAGATTATTACTACAAATACAAAAATCTTTCCATTTCGTTTTAGAAAATTTATGCAATTATAAAAATGTTTGACAACAGAATGTTGAATTTGAAAAATATTGAATTTTTCTTGATTAAGAATGATTTGTTTCTCGCTACATAAAGGCAAAGCTGCTTTTTTATTTTTATTCTGAAGAGCATTTTTAAAATTCAAATAAAGTAAATACCATTATTAAAGTATAAATGAACCAGTTAAAGTTTATTTATTTTTGAAAATATGATTTGAAAACATTTATTTTTAAAAGGAAGTTTAATTTTAAATTTTTCAGCCTTTTTCTGAATGAAACCTTGTTTAAATCGCGATGGTATGACTGGTTTTACTTATAATAATTATCATGGTATTTATTAATAAGCTTAAATTGTGAACCGCGTGAATAGTCATACAAAATTTTCAATCTTTCTAATATTTCACAAAAACTCATATATTTTTTTGGAATCATAGTGAAATTTCCTACCGTTCTTGTATGTGTGTGAAAATTCCAAAATTAAGACAACTTTGCTAAAAGAAAGTAGATTTGATCGTTTCTTGTAATGATTTTATCCTAGTCCTTTTTACCAAATTTTCTTGATTTTATTACTAAATATGCAGAAAGCAAATAAAAAAAAAGTGAAAACATTCACCCACAAATTCATTGTCACACTACCATATTATGGCGTTTGACTGAAAAACGAAATGACTTGGGGAACTGGCGACGGATGTCTCTGTTTCTGTAGTAACCTGAATATGTTTAAAAAAAAAAAAGCAGGACGCAGACACCTGTAAGGTACTCCTAATACATTGCTTTCAATCTTTCAATCATTGATATGCTCGAATTTTCACCAAAATCTAACTTTATAGCGTGTTTTTTAAAATATAAAAAACGGGAAGGGAGAATGTTTCTAATTATTAATACTTGGATATTAAAGATAATACAGTAAAGTTGAATAAAGTTGCGAAATATTGCTGTATTATATAAAAAATAGGTTTTTCTTTTCGAAAAATGGGGTTTCTAATTGTCGAAACCATATTTTGAATTGACAGGTTTTAATGAATTTTCTCTAAATTCTTACATACATAAAAAACACAAATTTAAAAAAAAATTTTTTTTTATAAATCAGAGGAATTAGGAAAGAAGTAAATGCATAATTTTGTGTTGGAGTTCATTATTTTAAACATTAACCCTATGATAAGACAAAAGTTTAATATTCTGCTAGCTATTAAAATGGCAACACCATAAAGGAGGTATGCCATAAACATCAAATTTATATGAAAGAAAGAAGATGCTAGGAAATGTGAAAAATTAGCATTTAATCGGAATCAAACGAGACAGGAGCAGAAATGACATTTCAAACTGTGTCAAAAAGAGAGGTTCCACAGCTGGTTTCTCAAATTTCTGTTGAAATTTAGTTGGTTATGAGATGATTGTGTTATATGAATCGTGCAATAAGCACCACTTCTTTTAGAAAGGATGACTAAAAACTTCAAACATGCGTCGGAAATCGATATATTCAGAGTCGTGTCTTATAGAGGTTTAGTTTATCATTCGATATATATTGCTACTTGCATCGGTCGGAAGCTAACGATTTCATGCGAATAAGATATTCTAAGTATGGAGGCATCTGAACCCCAGTCTCTTCCAGAAAAGATATTTTAAGATCCCAAATCTCTTTCTTGCTTTATCGGCTATTTTCTCAATATATTTGCCGCAGTTTACTTTTGAGTCTAAATTGAAACCAAGATAAGTAGGGTATTTACAGCATTTCATGCGTTCACTCATTAGGAAAAGCTCAAGTGAGTAGTTGTAAAGATGCCTATTAGTCGTGAAGAGGCTAACTTTAGACATTGACGTGTTGAAAGTAATTTTGTGGTTGTCTGCATACTCATGAATATTTATTAGGGACCTATTCAATTGAGATTCCATATTGCTAATATTTGCATCATTGCACCACAAAACGACATCTTCAGCGGAAACTCCAATTTGACAAGGGTTAACGTATTTTCAATCCCGGAAATAAATAATGTGAAAAGAGTTGGGCTCAAAAAGCAGCTCTGAGGAATTTCTTGATACGATTTGTAATAACTCGAGTAAATAGAATGAAATTGGCCCAAAAAATTTTGGTGATTCAGAAAGTTTGAGATCTAGGGCAGAGTTTCAGCTTTAATATTAAAAACACCAAAGCACTTCTTTAACAGCTTATATTTCCATACCCTATCAAAGGCCTTTAACAAATCTAAAAATGCTGCCATGGTGTGTCATGTGGGCAATTCATCTTAAATAAACGGAATCGTCCATTATCAGAGAGTCACTTACAAGGTTGAGTCACTGTTGGGGTAATAAAAGTTCAGTCGTGATATCTTCAGACTTCATCTGTTGAGCGCATCTTTAGGAAATCAATTTGCTCAATTTCAAATGAGGGCTTTCATTTTGTTAGTGTCTTTCAATTTCGTACAGAAAATGATGGAGCTTAGAAAATTTATCTGTCTTAGCGAAGATTTTCTCTATTCAGCAAATGCTTGATTTATATCACTATAGTTTGATTTATTAGCCTTTCTTCCAGGTCCATTACACTTTTACTTCTTAGTCTTGCGATTTAAGAGTACTCTTTATTGTTCTAAAGTTAATATAGATGTTTGTAGATGATCGTTTGGTTCCGTTTGTGTGCTTATGATGAGTTATTTTGTTTTTAAAGTTGTACAATCAATTACTTTTTCAACAAGCCTTTTTTCCATATTTTTAAATTTTTCTAGGGTTCTATATTTTTCTTCAAGCCTAGTCAACTTTTCAGCCTTTTCTAGATCTGATTCTTCTAATTTACGCAAGTTATCCAATAACTCAGTTTTCTCTAATGACAGTGTAGATGTCTTTCGTACTTGCATCTTTAAATTTTTGCCTTACCTTTTACTTTTTTTTTATTTTGGCTGTAACACTTCTACAGCGCTATGTTTTAATTCCGATTGGTTATCTAAGAAATATTAATTAAATTAATCAAATGATATTCTTTTTTAGACAATACCATTTGCACAAATTTTAAATTACGTTTGTTTGAGATATCCACGTACCTATTACTACATCAATAGTTGTTTCGAATTATCAGCAACATATACCTCCGTCTTAAATTTGTTCTTTTCGACATCATAGTAGATTTGAAGCAATGTTTCCCAAAGTTTTCTATATTGATCCCCCAGGAGTCTATGACGCCTTGAAAGAGGCTATCTTTAAACCGGATAGTGATTTTAATTTTAAAAGAAAATTTAATCAAACAGAAACCAGATTTTACATATTTAACATATTTATTTACTAAATTTAGTTGTGTTAATTTGAAAGTTACTAAATTGAAAAATGCTTTGAGTATAGTAATTACCAAAGTTGGCAATAAATTAATTTGGGCACATTGAAAAAAAAATGTCATATCACAATAGGAACTGATCGGAATAGTCAGGAACGGAAATGTTATAGTAAAGTTTATAAACGGATATAGTCAATTTTGGCTTTAAAAAGACGTACCTGTCATTTATCCCAAATTGTGAAGTATTGTAAGAAATTTTCTAATTGATTTTCCTTAAGAGAAAGAGTTTTAGCTCGGTTGCTAGTCTTCAAAATAAAAAAAAGAAAGAAAAAGACCGGATATACTATTAAACGAGGAGATTTTGGGCTAAACCTGAGACAGGATTGATTCCAAATCTTGAAACTTGTTATTGAACAACCAGTTTCATCTCTTTCATTATAAACATTTCCTTGTTGATCGGCTATTTTACGTATTTATTAAATTTTAATTTTATTAACGTGTGATTCTTAAGTTTTGAACACTATACTTCCCTACAGTTAGAAATTTATATCTTTTTAAGTAAGTAGCTCTATACCAGCTGTCGAAAAGATATTTAAGTTGGTAAATATGCAAAAATTTTTAATATTTGTTAAACATGTTTCTACCCCAAACTGAAAAACACGGCAAGGTTTCTATGAAAAAAAAGTTTGGGGACTTCTGATTTAAAGGATCCAGTGAGCTTAATTTCACTTTACCTAAAAAAGTTAATTTTATTTTCGGGGAATTTAACTTAGGTCTTCCAAGAATTTGACAAACACTTTCTAGAATTAAAGTTGTAGAGTTCTACCCGTATCAATTAGAGCAACAAATTTATTACCATCAATTTTAACAGTTTTAGCAATTCTGTCGCGAAATTGAGTTCATTAAAGCGACATGGTATCTAAAAATCATCAATCGAGCTTTTTTTTCTTGGATTATTTGATACTTTTGAATCTTTGAAAACACGCCAGCAAAAATTCAAAACTTTACCTGCATTTTTTATCAAGTAATGGTGCAATATTTGATGCTGGACAGCAGACTAAACAAAAACTGTGACGCCTTCTTTTCAGATCATCTGCTAGATACGAGCCTGGTAAATAATGAATTAATTATTTTTCTACCACGCGTAAATGAGACTGATATATGTAGAATTATATATGCAGTAACAAATCATTTCAATAACGAATTGTGCAATTCATACAAAAGTTCTAGTTTGTGTATTGTTTATTGGAAGAACAAATGGATTTGGTCAACATTTAAAAGTGTGCGTGCTTTTTATGATATTAATATGAATGAAATTAAAACTTCAAAACGAATTCTCCCAAAGCACAAATGCTGAACCTCATTTTGATAACTCAGATAATTAAAAATCTAATTCGAAAGAACAGCAAAACTCTCCAATTTTTATATATTTGTTTTTGGTAATATGTATATATCACATGTGTGTGAAATTCAACACTATTAGTATTAAAATATTTTAAGATATTTATTTAAACACTTGCTAAGATGCAGTTCTTAGATTTTGATACACTGTACCTATAAATTGTTATTTGATTTTGCTTTCATTCGTGTGCAATATTTAATATGCGAAGGCTTTTAAATCATGGAAATAAAAAAAAGGCATAAACATCTTTTGTACATGATTTGCATTATTTGAGTAGTCAAACTGCGCATGGAATTAGCTTTGAGTGTGTGTATTTATTTTTTTATAATTATTAAAATAAAGTTTTATGAAATATTGATCTTTCATTCGTTTTCTTCTACATATTCATTATGGCAGTATATTATTTAAACGTACTACATTTTTGCAATTTCTTACGGTAAGCAGTTTTAATAAACTAATTAACATTTCATAAAAGTTTCAGACTATTCGATGAATTTTATATCATACTATTCATCGATTGAAAACTTCAAACTCATATTTCTCCATGTTGAACTTTTGTACACACCATACTATTATTCAAACCCCAAAAACCTTTTTATGTTTTAAGTATGGGTTTGAAATTTTTTATAAATGTTTTGAAATGTATGTTTTGCAAAACTGTGCATGGAATTAGCTCTAACATGTGTTTAGTACTTTCTAAAAAATTTCAAATTAAAATTAATGTTTTTTTTTGAGAATTTTCGGAAGTTAAACTATAAAAAAAATTAATAAAAAATTAAAGTGCAGCAGCAGAAAAAAACCCATGCACAGTTTTATACAGTATATTGCAATGTACTAGGAAAAAAATTTGAAAGAAAAGAAACATATTTAAAAAATCGTTAAGAATTTTAAAATGCCAAAAAAAGTTTTAAAAAGTTAAATTTTACAAACATTTTGCAACAAATTAAAATTTTTGTGTGTGGAATTATTATTGAATATTAACCTTTATAAAATAAAATTAAAAGCAAATATGAATATTAAAATTTTAAAAAAATTGTGAAGATGGTACCATATATTGCCTTAATAACTTCATTTTTAACATCGGGTTTATTTGCTACGCACTGAGAGCTCTTATGTCCAAATTAATTACATTGAAAAATTTTAAGCCTTTATTTTTATGATAACATTCGTTAGATGTATCATTAAATAGTTCACAATTATAAGCATGTAGGCTTACATCATTCTTATTAACAATACAATGAAATATTGACATTTTTTTAAAAATGTATTAATAGAACACATATTATTTTTATTAGTTGTAGAAAAATCATGCTGGTTTTACATTTGTGTATTTATTATTATTATTAAAACTATAACAATTATTTTGCATAAAATTTTTTTCATATATCTTTAATTTGTCTTCAAATTCGGAGATATTTTTACATGCATACAAAATCAATTCGTTATATTTGGAATCAGAAATACCATTTATGAAATAATGTATTATTGATTGGTCATTCATAAGAAAGTGTCATTTTGAAGCAATTTCTCGCATGGAAAAAAATATTCGAACAAAGGCTCTGTTAGGCGTAATCTACGTTTGTGCATTCCCTTATGAACACTGTAAGAAATAAATAATAAATCCGCAAATTCTTCAATTAATGCATTTTTAAGAAAAATATTTATAAAAAGATTAGGTACAGTTTGAATAAAATTCTTTGCAGAACCTTGGAGTAATAATTTGATACAAGTAATTTTTTTGTAATTATGATAAGTGTGGGATAAAAACAAAATTTTCTTCCACGTCGCAGAAAAACGATTGAACACAATAATTATTGCTTCCTGTTAGGGGACGTATCGTCAAGAAGATTTTCCTTAGCAGAAACGAAATATCGTCATAAATTCTCGGGTTGTGGCTTCCCTCAGTGGAGAAAAAGGGGAAGTTAGGTAAAAAGTGTCAGGTTCAACACCCGTTGATAATGACCAAAAAGGTCTAGTCTGCGTAGTGGGATGATGGATCGTGGCAAAGGTATCAGGTTCCTACGGAAAAATGGAAGAATCTGTTTCTTCGTTGTGCATTAAATCCACCGCAACAGAATTTTTAAAACAGTTTAGGTCAGCAAGTTTTGCATATATTTGGTCGTTCAGATATTTCACCTTTCCGGCGCAATAAGGCCCAACATACTACACAGAGTAATTAGTACCGCCTTGTTAAATTCTTTTAAAATCTTCTCCTTCGATTATTGAAAATCAATATTTTCCAGAAAGCAAAAAAAAAAAAAATGACTTAATTATAGATCGAACTAAAAAATAAAATAAAAATTAAGTTTAAAAAACTAAAAAACACGCTTTTATACTAATTCGAACTAAAAAGTAAAAAAAATAATTCTTAATATAAGAATAAAATGATGAACGAGAAAATTAATATAATTGGGGTAAAAGCGTGGGGTGCTTTGTACTACATTTTTACACTAACTCAGCATTTCGGAATAGAAGTTAGAAATTATAACAATTGATAAATATGCAGAACACCCCAAGCTTTTACGCCCAATGACATTAATTTTCTCGTTCATCATTTTATTCTTATATTAATTTTTAACACGCTTTTATAAGTTTCACTTGCATGTAACGGAATCTTGGAACTCGATTTTTACCTACTTTAAAAGGTCAGATTAATTCGAAATTTTGCACACTTGTCAAGGACCGAAGACAATACAATCATTTCATAATTTTGTTCCATTGTCCTTTTCAGGATCGTCAGGAATAAGGATAATAAGATTTGGCGACAATTCCATAAACCACTTCCAGATTTGGCAATTTATTGCATATACCATTTTTAAATTTGGCGACTAATTCCATATATCATTTTTAGATTTGGCGACTAATTTCATACATCATTTCCAGATTTGGCGACTAATTTCAGATTTAGCGACTAAAAGAATAAGGTGTAACCCTAAAAGCGAGTGTTTTGAATTTAAAGCTAATTATATGCAAGTATAAAATACACTTGCGGTTAATAGAAATAAAACAAAAAAAAAGTGTTCTTTGTCTGAGAAAGTGGAGGGTGGGTGTGTGTTAGCAATTTCTTACCATAATATAAACATTTTTCTGAAAATGAAAATTAGAAAAAAAGGCTCGTGCATGTGAAAAAAAATAATTTACATTCTAACAGCTAAATATTTTTTATTTTTATAAAGCAATACTTTTGGAAATGATGATACGAATTAACATTACATTTAAAAGGTGAAAAAACGATTGACATTTTATATTAGCATGTTTTTATTGACTCGCTTTCTTTAATGTCTGTCCGGGTGGAATTTTGCAATTGATTTTAAATTGTGTGACTTTCCGATGAGCTAGACTTGAAATTTGGCCCATAGCTCAGAAGTGGATGACAATGCATCAAATTGTGAAAAAAGAAAAAAAAAATCGAAAAGGAGGAATTTTTTATAATTTTTAGTCCATTATAAAAACATGGTACATTAAATTTTGTTTTAATTCGAACTTTTTCTTCATAACACACTTTTATTTGTTTGACCTGTTCTATAGAGACGGAATCTAATATAACGATACGGGACTCATCCGAGGCTCCATGAACGGAGAGAATAAATACACTTCAGATCCGTTAATTAATATCCATTGAAGAGCAAGACTAATTCCCCATCCATGTAATTCCAGCTTCAAATATCAAATTCAAGGATAAATTCAACAATGAATAAATGACAGTTAAAAAAAAACTAAAAACACTCTTTTATACTGAATCGAACTAAAATGTAAAAAAAATAATTCTTAATAAAAGAATAAAATGATTATATATCAAGAGAAAATTAATATCATTGGGGTAAAAGCGTGCAGTGTTCTATAAATGTATCAATTGTTATAATTTCTAACTTCTATTCCGAAAAGCTGAATTAGTGTAAAAATGTTGTACAAAACACCCCACGCTTTTACCACAATAGCATTAATTTTCTCTTTAATCCTTTTATTTTTATATTAAGAATTATTATTTTTAACTTTTTAGTTCGATTCAGTATAAAAGCGTTTTTTTTAGTTTTTTTAAACTATAATTTATTTAAAAGAATTGTTATAAAGATTGTCTTATCATATAAAGAAGTTGAACTGTTAAAGAAGGGACAGTTTTTAGGAAATTTGCCACTGCAGGGATGTCTTGTAGATAGACTATGCATATAATTGTTCAAAATAGTATATAAATTGGAATGGACTCACCAATTTCATGATTCCTTTGAGAAAGCGTATCTCCGTATTTTTCTTATTTTATAAGCAACGGTGTATCCAAATGTTTTCTTGGTACGGTCTTTTTTTTAATCTTTGAAAATTTTTAACTTTCCAGGGCTTATTCACTGTCCAAAGTTAATTTGAGACCGAGCGCCAAAATGTTGTATTTAGTACGTAATGTGTGATTTCGTAATACGTATTTATAAAACATACCTACACTAACAAGCAGGAATTTTTAGTATTTAAGTATATTGCCCTTTTTTACCAAGAAACGTTAAATGTATTTGTATGTTTTGAATTCACTTATTCGAGATATTATTCCAAGCTTTAGAAGAATGTAGTATACTTCTAGAACTAGAACCCCTTAAGTTCATAAAAAAGAATGCCATTTCTTTTAAAGAAACAGTGTTTCAATAGTTGTAAAAGTCTAGTTCTTTATCTTACAAAATTCAGTTTTGCAAGTTTCAAAAATATTTGAATGTTAGTACATTTTTTAAACCAAAACTATGAAAAGGCTTTTTAAACTCTGAATTTATACCAGCTAATTTATTACTAAGTTTTTTTCTGAGGCGAAACTTGTTTTTACAATATGTTGAAGCACAATCAAAATGAAGGAAAAGAGACATGTAATTTTGCATTAAAAAATTTATGCAAAATTACAATTTGTGATGAGGAAATCCGCACCATTCCTGTTTTAAAACCATTAGATTCAGGCTTTTTTAGATTTTCAAGAGGAATGCCAAACTTTCTGCATTATTTTATGTGGCTGTTTGGATTATTACAAATATCACGGGACTCTAAACAGAATATAAGGTTTATTGTTTTAATAAGTGTTTCATTTTTAATTATTTTTGATCATATTGGAACAATTATGGCACTCATTTTTAAGGATTCTTCAATAATGGAAATTAATTTAGCTTATATATTACGCATGTTTTTTCCTATTACATCGAGGCTTGTGATGAGATGTAACAAATCCCATCTGGTGAAAGTATTACGAGAACTTAAAGACATTTCGTCGGATACCTCATAAGAGAAAAACGAATTATTTAGTAATAGTTCTTTGTTTCATGCCTCTTATATACTCTATTTCAATAATAGCCGCGAGTAAATCTAATCATTATCTAATTAATTTCTACGAATCTGAATTCAAAGATGAATGGGTACAAATTATAATTATGTTCGTAAGATGTTACTTTTATTTTCTTTATAATCCAATATTGAGTGATTTGATAGATTTATTGTACTGTACCTTGCGCTGAAGATGCTGCAATGCTATTGAACAACTCACCTCAGATGTTATACAGTGCACTCCTGAAAATTTTAAAACATCAACTCAGATTAAGTTTCTTACACGAAAGGCAAAAATTGATAACATCTTGTTAAGGATTCAGAATTCTTTTTCTTATTCGTCTTTCTTCATAGTCCTGACAAATATTTTATCATGTGGTAGCATACTCGGCACCTTATTAAAAGAAAAAATGGACGAAATGGAGAGTAGTACTCTTATCCTTCTGGCTTTTTACACAACTAATTCTCTGGGATCTCTGACGGCTATTCTGTGGATTGCTGGTGGAGTACCACTAGCTCTGGGCAGACTCAAAGACGAGTATTTCAAGAAAGCGTATCATAAAATGTTATTAGTACCCATTCCAGAAGAGCTCAAACTAGAAAAATGGTTATTGGATAGACCAGATTTCGTATTTACGGGTTGTAATATTTTTTCCTACAGAAGAAATTCGTTACTTGCTGTTGCAGGAACTTTGTTATTTTATACATTCCTTATAATCAACAAATATTTTAAATTATTTACCAAATTTCGAGAAAATGTTTAAAATAGGAAGTTGTAATTTAAATGGGGATTTCTAAACACTATTTAATTATAATAGTGTCCACAAGTAATCTTAATTAATAAATAAAAGTGTTTGTGCGTTTGTGTGACCAGCTGTTTTGACCAAACTAAACAACTCAGAAGTATGAAACTTGGCACACACGTAGAAACTACAGGTCATTCTGCAATTAACCTAGAAAAGAATGTTTCAAAATAGATGTTCGATTTTTTTAAAGATTTAATTTTTAAGAGATTTTTCAGCAAATTTGAAATCGGACATCATGTCCGGAAATAAACGTTTAACTAAGAAATTGAATGTTACGAGCAGTTTTTTGGAAGATTGTTGCATATATTATAATAAAAATATTTATATATTTTTGGTTGTATTTATCCTTTTTTTATATTTTTGGCCGGATTTACAATTATTTTCCAAATAGATATTCCTAAAAGTGTTTTTTTTCCCAGAATTTCCTTTTTCGGTTTGGCAATACAGAATTGTTTACATATATTGCGACGTCGAACCATTTTTCTTAATTAAGCGCATTTCCGTAATTTCAAAAAAAGTGATGTAACTTTGTTTAATTCATTTATGCTAATATTCCCTTTCATAAATGCAATTATAAGTTTTGGCTACGATGCATTATGCGCCCGATTGCCCGTCGGGTTTTCCTTCGCCAGTGTGGTGGGCGACACCATAGCTTACTTAATTTTTTGTATGTTCGAAGTTTTGGGGAATACAGCTTCCTTAAATCAGCATATTTTGTGTTTAAAAATAGCACTATAATTTTAAATAATAATGGAATTTTTTTTTGCAAGTCTGTTTTTTTTAAATTTTAATCCTCACTAAATTTACGTATTTGTTTTATTTTTGTTTAATTATTTCTTATATATTTTTCTGGTTTGTAATACTGCATGTTGATTGTCTAATGGAGCAAGTACCTTTCCTGCAAGGCCTAATGTTAATACTGTACTGGCTACTTTTGAAGATTTTTTTCATTCCATCCGATATTCTACTTCATTTGATATTCTTGATTAGTCTTAGCATTGCGGTGAGCATCAAGAAGCCCAGAGGGCACTCTCTTTTAACCTTTAAGTTGTATCCGAGAAATGTTTGCTTCGCCCATGTTGTTCACTTTACGTTGACTTTTAAGGAGTAGACTGTGCAAAAAAATTGGTACATATTTTGGCACTTATCAGTTGCAAGGACCTCAGGTTTGCAGTTCTTGCAAACCTGAGCGTTTGCGGCACTATCAATTCACGATTATTCTTGGGCTACAATCCATCTGATGTTGATATCACGACACAGAAGGCTGCGAACTCAATAATAAGTAAAGCGTAGAACTAATTCATCGCCTGAATATTAGTACATTTCAGCGGTACTTCTTGCCTACTTCCAACTGAGTAGTATGGCCATTTGATCCAAAGAACTCTTCCTATGACATTCCCTTACATTGAAAAGGAAAAAGGTTACTGCTTTTGCTGATACTTACTATTAGCGTCATCGAAGCTAAACTGGCGCCTCGTAAATCACGCTATTTTCCACCAAAATCTGGCAGGCTTTTTTTAAAAAAATGTATTATTTTGATATGATGATCCAACTCGCGAGACACAAATTTTGCTACGGTGAGGCTAATACGCAAGTACCCTTTTCCTTTATTGGCAAATTCCTTGTTTTACCATTGTAGCAAAAAAGTAAAAATTATAGCTGAAGAAAAGCACACTCATTTCGAATTAATTGGGATTAACAGTTGGAAAATATTGTGATTTAGGTTAGAATTTCTATTTACATATAAGATTTTTGACACGATTTCTTTGTTCTGAGCTGTTAAAGGTAGTTTCATCACAATCAGACCTTAATTTATTTATTTACAGCAGCTTTTTTTTGGTTTGACATTTTAAAATTATATAGAGAAACAAATTTAAAAAAAAATAAAATATTTTAAATTTTCAAAGTATACGAAAAAAATTCATTTTGAGGAAAATGCAGTTTAGCACTGTTTATTACATATTTTTTATACTTACAAGAATTACTGACTTAAAGTTCATTAGTTTTATAGCTTATACAATCTAATTGCTCATTTTCAATAATTTTTTTCTTTTCAGCTAATCTGTTTTTTTTCTGGCAACTTTTGCCAGTGACAGAGAATAACGTTTAAACTCTGTTACTCAAATTTCATCATATTCTGCAAAACTTTTCAATGCTAATACACCAGATGACACCCGTAATTGTTTCAATATATCTAATAATTCCTGAAATCTATTGCATTTTGAAGTCATATTCATGTCTAATCCAAACACAGAGTTATCTTGCACAACATTAACTTTTCTTTCAAAACGTAAAGCGCAACATAATAATAAAATTATATTGCTTAAAATTTTCAAGTTAAAAAAAATATTTTTTCATTGTGTTTTGGAACATTTGTAGGTTTTAAAAAACTGATTAGCTTTGATTTTCATCAAAGTTGAAACATTTAAATTGGTACCAATTTTTTCGTTCACGGAAAGTGAAAATTAATTACGGAACCTATTTCCTTTGTACTGACGTTTACGGGAATAACCTTTACTTTTAATGTTTCCCATATTTTTAAAAAAAAATAATACGAGATAATAGTTCATAGATTTTCAATCAAATAAAAGCTGATAACTCTTTGTTTTGCGACTAAACAAGCACAGAATTTTTATCAAATCAAATTAAACGTAAACAAAAATATTGTCAGATTAAATTTTGAAATAATCTCAAAATGCGTAATTGTTTGTAATATTAAATCAAAAACTTGCTAAAATTACATTCTAAAAAAATGTGGTATTTAAATCTTGTTTGACGACTTTAAATTATTTAAATGATATTTTCCGGGAACTTAAGTACCCTGTGAGCGTGACTTATTTGGCACCGCTCCTTCATCGGTTTGCCTATCTAAGGGTGTGGGGGGGTAAACAAAGTATTACCAACAACTTCCATAGTAACTATTATTTCATTTCTCTTCAAACACACTTAATCAATCACAAGTGAAACTACAAAAGGAAACCCTAGGAGTGATATATAAAGCGAGCAATCTATTCTCAATGAACAACTCTAAGTAAACACGACTAAGGGAACTAGACAAAGTGAACAAACGCTAGTGATCTGATTACTAAATCTAATTCAATCTATCTTAGATCCTTAATCTAATAATTTATTATCTTAGCAACTCCTTCCTTAACTCGCGCTATGTTTGTGAAATACTCAATGAAATATTCTAATATTCTCACCTACGTAGGACCGCAACAGCTCTCCTGCTCCTTCTATCTTACATCTACAAAACCTATATATATAGACTTCATATAGTCAAACTAATTTAAATACCAAGGTTCCTTCTTTAGAGGCTGTGAATTAACGCGAATGCTGGCCCCAAAACTTCCCCAAGAGGATTAGTGAATAAGGACGCGTATAGATCCGTCACAACCCACTTTCGGTTTTTCAAGCTTTACTAATTTTATAATATTTTGGTTTCTGAACAACCTATTGACAAAATAGGAACAGTTTTATGATGCTAAATAAATGCTGTATTCTATAAAATAAAAAAAAAATTAGATTTTTTGCAAAAATTTAACATTTAAAAGAATTTGTGTACCTTGAAAAATCCTTTTTATAGTACAACTTTGAAAATTATGCGTCACTGTGTGTGTGCAAAAAATGTTTTCAAATTTGTTTAAAAATTCTTCTCTATTTCTCAGATAAACATTTTAACCCTGATGGAGCTCAAATAGACTCATAATCCATTAGACGGATTATTACTTGTTTTAGGAACTACGTCAGAAAATTAAATTTTGCTTTCTTTTTACAACAAATAAGTTAGGAACCTAAAGCTCAATCTTTTCATAAGCTATTCATCATCGAGAATACATTGCATTTTATCGATGTATTCCATCATCTCTTGACGTCTATTGTCCAAGTTTTTTTTAATGAAATATGATTGATTGATTCTGTCGATAACTCATCAAATTTTTGTCCAGGATAAACAAAGATTGCTCTTAAAGACAGAATTTAATTGAATTCGAAACCAGTTTTCCCTTGTGATACAATTAGAAGTTTTCCCTTTATTGCATGGGATATTTTAATGGAATATGTTACACAGTAAGACTTTTCTTAAAAGAAACATACTTATTACAGACTGTTAAAGATATATATTAGAGGATCACTGTAATAGTTTTGGTTTATTGTTCATCAAGTTTTCATTAAGAGAAATAGTCTTGAATTGAAATGGCCTTGCCTTAAATGAAAATAAGTTCTTAAACATTTTTTTATACCTTTAGTTTTCTTTGATTTAATATTAATTAACAACGCATTGAAAAAACCCGAAGACTATTGATGACATGTCTCGTAGTTTGATATGTTGGAAAATAACAAGGAGGATCCATTATTCTTTAGAAAGGAAGAAAATATGAAGTCTCTTACTTTGAAAAATTTGACTTCTGAATCTGGGAATGATAATAACATTACTACCTTGCACGCGCGCGTAAGACATGCTCAAACAAATTATTTCTCCTCAGAAAATAACCCTCTTGGTTTGCCTGTACTCTTGTTTTATTTTCTTTCCTGGACAGGACTTTATGAGAAACCCAATGCAAAACTGTATCACCGGATATCATCTGCTACTTTCAAGATAATTTTGATTTCAGTGAATATAGATGTGTGGGTTATTCATTTGATAACAATTGAGAATAAGTCATTACCATCTTATTTAGCCTACCTCAGCGTCTATATTTTGTGTATAGGAACATGGTATACAATGTATTTGAAAAAGATGCAGTTAAAATCTTTGCTTTATAGATTCCAAGAAATATCACCAAGCATTAAAGAAAAGCAAATAAATTATTTTACACTTGTATTATTTTGTATGTCTGCTGTATTTTCTTTTTTCTTGACGATATTCTCTATTTATAATGACAGAGATATGTATTCATACGGCTATAAAATAAGTAACGAATTTATTCGAATCAGCTTCGCAAGCTTTAAGAATCTTTTTTACGCATTAATCTATCCAACTTCGGTTAACTTGTTAGCTTTATTATATTATTTAATGTGTTTACGTTCCTGCTCTCTTATAAAAAAACTCACTGATGAAATCTTGCGATGTCCTATCGAAACATTTGTGACTTCAAAGCAATTTGAGATACTCAGACGGAAAGCCAAAATTGATGAAATCTTGAACTGCATTGAAGATGTTTTTTCAATACCATCTTTCTTGATCCTTGTAGCTAATTTATTTCTTTGTGCTTGCATACTTCTTTTGTACTTGCATCACGATAAATGGGAAGATCCTCCCATACTTATACACTTTGAAAGAATTCTTTATATCTTTAATTCTTCAGCATGTTTGGTCATAATGCTATGGATGGCAGGAGGAACATCAATTAAGGAACGTAGATTCAGAGAAATCTTTTACCAAAAATCTCAATCCAGAATGCTCTCTACTGGGAATGCTGAGGAGCCTCGAATAGAACGATGGTTATTAGACAAGCCTGAGTTCGTTTTCACTGGTTGGGATATTGTTTCTTATAGAAGAAATACTGTATTCGCGGTTTTAGGAACGCTTATTACATATTCAGTACTTGTCGTCAGTAAATAAATGCTAGATACAGTAAAGATATAGCCATCAAGTCTAAAAACATAAATGCTTTTTAATGCTGTCATACGGATATATATGTGCAACCAATAAGCATAACTCTGAATGCTCTGAAATTTTTGTAGTAATAAAATATTTTTTTTCTAGAGTTTAATGATTGAATTCGATTTTTTATGTCAACTCTTGGAAATTTCTTTTGTTGTGATTGTTTTGTTTCACTCAATTGTAAGAATTGATCACTATATGAATAAAAGCATTAAAGTAAATATAGTAAATCACCGGCATGAATTTTTATTGATATGGATTATTCAATAATACAGTAAAGAATTATAATTACAAAACTAGCCATAAGAGCTTAGTAAGATTATACATGGATTCCTTTTAAAATAAAAAAAACAAAATGAACATAGCTTTAAACCTTGATACGATCATGACAAATCTAAAAATATGAAATTAAATTAAAAAAAACATAAAGTTATTTCTGAAACACACACAGTATCAAAATACAGTGATTTTCAAAGTCATTCTGAATATATCTAAGCACAGAAAATCTGGAACAGCATTCCTAAAAATCCTTAAACATTTGCAAGACTTTAGACGTTATTTTTGATTTTATAAAGAATTTGAGATAATTAAGCAACATCTACTATCAACTTCTAAATCTAGGACATCGAGAAAAAAAAAATTTGGATTACAAAGCAATTCATTAGTCTTAATTATTTTTACGCCTTTCTTTAATTATTATATTAATTAATTTTCCCTTACATACTACTCCTGCCACATGAATGCCTAAAATTTCAATTTTAAAATCAAGAATTTTCTTTTAGTGGCACTTTTTATGTTTCTAATTGGATTCTCTTTTTACTGGAATACAGACGTAGTTTTCATTTAAAAAGATATGAATGTACAAAACTATTTGAAAAAAATATTGATACAAATAATATAATGTTTAACCCATTCAGGACCATGATGACATTAATGGTATTCAGTGAACATAGGAATCATATGTAAGATTGCGTTTTGCCTCTTCTGAGACCCATGATTACCCAGTGTGATCTTAATTTAGAATAATTATAAATTATAAATTTTGGAGTATTTTCTTACAATTTTGGATTATTTTCTTAGTGATTTTATATGAATTTTTAAATGAAGTTAGGCTTAACTGAAAAAATCGCTTGTTCCTAAATGGATTAATGCTGTTATGGGTTGCAATATCGGATCAAAAGTTCAATACCTGTTATTCGGTACTTTTTAGATCTTAATACCGGGATACCGGTTTTAATACCGATAGTAGAAATTTTAGAAAAAGAAAAAAACAGTTATTTTTTTGTTTTGTTTTATTTGCTAGTTTTATTAGAGTGCAAATATCACAAAAAATAATTTGTAACTTATAAATTATAACAGTACATATAGAATCTCAAAATAGTAGAGGAACATCTTATTTATTTAAATCACAAAAAAGTGCAAACATCCCTATTCACAGTCTGGGGTACTATTATAAATTTAAAATCTAAAAAAAAAACATAATGCATCAATTGTATTGTCATTAAAAGCCTGGAACGTAATTTCAAGCAAAAATTACCAGCAGTCAAAAACGCTCTTTCGGGCATGTACGCTAGCTGGTGGTACTGTTGGCAATGCGCTATATACTTTTTCCAGGTATTTACATCTAAGTCTCTCATCTTCAAATAAATCGATTTCTCGTCGGATGGTTTTGGACATAGCTGATTTCAGTATTGTACTTTTGTTTGTTGAAATTATCTATTGCTAATTCTAATTTTTGTTCTACAGATCATTACATACTGCCACCATATTCTTTTCATCATATAAATAATGAAACCAAAGCGAAATATAATCAACTGATTTTTTTATGTTCTTTAAATTTATTCTTATTCATTATTATGGGTTATTATTGATGCGTATATATGTATAATGAATCTGAAAAATATATTGAACCCTAAAGTATGATATCCAAGTACAATGTGAATAACAAACTCACCAGTTTAAAAATACCGAAATATTACGCACTTTCTTCGCAACTACAACCTTGTTCTCACAGATACGAATATCAAACTACGAATCCGGCGCGTGTGCAGTATCTCTCTGAGGTGTAATTGGATAGTTTTGGCCTGCCTCCTTGGATGATTCCCATATTTTATATTTTCTCTTGATTGAACGATGCAACTTTATATTCAGAGTCTAATATATTTCGTCCGTTAGGGAGACACACAAAAAAAAACAACGTATACTATTCTTCCATTTTGATGATCTCTGAACATGTAGTGGATTCAATTTTAAAAATGTCAAATACTAAAAAAAAAAAAGACAGTAATTATATATATATGACAGGCCCCAGGCCTGCGGGTTAAATGATGAAGCATCTTCTATTGTTAACTCTTATTTATTTCTTCTAAAATAATCTACTATCCAACACGGCGTCCCTTTGGCGCGCCATACTATAGAACAATAGACGGTAATCCGGCTAGGAGTCCACCAGCTACTTCCCTCCAGTACGCGTTCGCCTTCGTCAGCGCTCGCTCCACCTTTAAATAGGCTTATTTACCCACAAATCCTTACGCGATGATAAAGAGTTCGCTCTATTTTTATTTATTACTCCCTTAATTTTAAAGCTAATCTTTTCAAACCTGACATATATATATATATATTATTAAGAACATTTAGAAACCGCGTTCACCACATAATGTATCACACAGGGGCTTACAACAGAGAGGAAAGCTTACAACACAAACACCTATGCCTTCTCCGGGATTCGAACGCAGTCCCTACGTCACCGCAGTCAGCGTCAATGATCACTTTTTACCGGATGGGCAGCGTCTACCGGTATTGCAATCCTTTAAAGCTACCAATAATATTACATCTTGCAATTTCCGTAACTTATTGTATATGATGATTAGTTATAGAAAAAAATGCAAAGTAAATTTTTCTTTTTAATGTTACTTTATTGATTTAAAAATGATATTCATAGAACTCTCTCTCGTGTTCTCTAATTTTAATTTAAATCATCTACCTCTATTTGAATAATTAGTACACAAGTATTTTTCACTTGAAAATATTTGATCAAAATAGTATTTATTAAGTGCCAGAATACAAATAGTATAGGTTAGAACTGACGTAAATAAATCACAAACATGAAACACTTATCAGAAAAAAATTAATAAAGAAAATTATGCCTATCACTTAATTATTAAATTATCTAATTAGTAAGTTAAAGGAAACAAATTATTTTAATTATGCAATAATTTCAGTATAGTGATGCACAAATGAAGGGGAAGTCTCTCGCATGTGATGAGGATTAAATCGAATTGCAAGGATCTCAGATAGTTGTAACATAACCCTTTTAGAATGGCTCTTATGTTAAATATTTTCATACATAATATGCATTTGATAACTACAAATATATTTTTTCGGCTTCTTTTTCCGAAAAGTTTTTTTAAACTTTTTAATGAGTTTAAGACGGAATTTTGGAATAGGAAAATAACATGTATGCTTCCCACCTTTTTGGAATGTAATAATAGAAAATTAATGCAGTTCAGATGAGCAGAGTACTTGTGGGATTGAACTCGCTTTAATTGATCAAAATTATCAGTATTGAATGCCGCATAAAATGAATTGAGGAGCTGATTTGAATAGAGTCATTTAGCAGTTTTCAAAAGAATCATCCTGATTGTTTCAAATATGCAGATTCTGCAAAATTTCATATTATGCATATTGAACCAATCACTTTAACAATAAGATATTATTCCAATAAATTATTTTGATGTGTAACATATTTCCTCTCGGTTGCTGGATATTAGTAGAGTGATTTCGTGAAAAGGGACGGAAATGTGTAACAGGAAGTCGGGGAAGCGCGCACTTTTTTATTTTGACCAATTAACGTGCTTCGTTGTGTCTCATCACTTCCCTCGCATCGAGGTCCAACTCTAGTAGGCATCAAACTGCCAGCCTTTTTTATATTGATAAATTTAGCATTTCAAAAGATTCGAATTCAAAAACTCGGTTTCATTTTCTTGACTCAAAATCCACTTCGCATATACCATCAAGTCTTATTAGACTTCATCCAAGATAAATTTGCAATTCTTACGCTCAATTGTTAAAGTCTCATGGCTCGTTGTGTGAAATCTGAAGACAGTGATTTCGGTTGTATACACTTCTCCGAATCAAAAGGTTCAAAATATTAAAGATTTCCTGCATTTTGTGCTTTTACAATGTACTGAAGGTGGTTCTGCTCTTTAGAAAAACCACCACTCGATTCCCATGATATTGAGTGGTGATTTTAACATTAACTTCAGTTTGCCAGAAACTGAGCCACTCATAGTGTTTTTGAATGATGAACTCAAGCTCGAAATGAACACGAATCGAAATGTTTCGACAACTAACAGTTGTACTGTTATTGATGCTGTTTTTCAACGGTTTTTAAATACTTTGATATCACAAGTGTTTGTGTCATACTTTAGGTATAAGCCTATTTTCTCAACTCTTCCCCAAATTGAACAAGAATAATTATTTTTGATAAAAAATTGCATTACTCCTTGTGTTAATTAAATAAAATTTTCATTAAAGATATAATGATTCGATAGAAAATTATTTCCAATCCTACCCAATTCATTTTTTCAGGATTTAAGTTACTATTGCGTATTTACCACGATAACATGTTAGATGTTAAACATCACATGCGCCTACTGTAAGGATCGTTTAATTTTCTTTTTTATGCATCCTATGTAAAGCTTGAATAAAACCCTTTAAGAGATTAAAATTTTCACGTTTATTAAGTATTAATTAATGTACAAATAAGGAAGTAAGGTTAAATCTTCTTATAATTGACTTTTTTTGTTGTGTCTCCATTTTTCAATATCAACTTTAAAATAAAAGAGGAAAAAAGTAATCGTATGTTTCTCATAGCATCGAATTCATTAATGTTTAAACATATCTAATGGTCTTTCCTAAGCTTGTTTAATATCGATCACATTTAATTTATAATATCTCATGAGGATAATCTTCGAAAAACATCTTTTTGCGTTAATGGAATTAAAAAAAGCATAGAAAAAACGCATTGAAACAAATTTACCGTGAATGATATCATTGTAGATAATTTTTATTCCTACGCCTTTTATTTGCATGAATTTATATCTTAATGTTTCTTACTATTTTTTTTAGTAGAGCTCAAAAAACCTCGTAAAAACCTTTTTAAACACAAAAACATTAAGAGATTTCAAAATTTACATATTTATAAAATGTTGTGAACTTTTTAAGGTATGCATTAATCAGATTGATAGGAATTACAAGTTTTTGACATTTGTATATAAAAAAAAAGTTAAATTTTTATATGTTTGACAAGAAAAGATATATGAAGATAGTGACATCTCCGATACAACGAAATTCTATACCAATTACAAAAAACTTAATTGAGCATCAATCTGCAATGTGAACAGTCTCTGCTCAATTGTAACCTCACAAAATTCTAATTCTAACATGCCATGCTTTACGCATCGGATTTTTTGTTGTATCGGACTTATCAAAGAAACCGATGATAAGGTTTTCTATAGAATAACAATCAATCTTTACAAACTGATTCCGATTTTCGTAAATGCTGATAATTGGGTTATTATTCTGAGTGAGTGAATATTAACGTCCCATTGTTCAGCTACACGAGGGATTTTGGGGACGGTCCGCGTTATTTTGAACCATGGTCAAGTGACGCGGACGACACCTCAGCTGGTACCCCCTCTCTTAACAACCACACCACACCAACAGGAGGACGTTAGAGCTCTCGACAGCTTTAACGTGCATTGCCCCCCTACACGGCGGGTCTTCAGTGGTACTGGGATTGAACTCATGACATGCTAGCCACGATCCGATGCCTAGACCACTCGGCTACCACGGCCACGTTATTATTCTGAGAGGAAATGATACGTTACATAGTACATTCCTTGGCTCTTATTGGAATCTATGCCTTTGCCTTAGGAGCTTGGAATGCCATGTATTTGAAAAGAAGCCGATTCTCAAATTTAATTATTAAGTTTGAAGAGGTGTTTTTAACTATTAATAAGAAACATGGAATTATATTTATATTTATTATGTGCTGCATACCAGTTGTATTAACGATGATAACTGCTGCCTCCCATTAAGATAACTTTAAATACTTTACATACGGATATGAAATTCATAAAAATCCTGCGTTTTTTTTTTTTTTTTGGTTGTTGTGATTAAAAACTTCCAACATACTTTTGTATTCACTACATTTTCCAATATGATTGCATTATTGTATTGTAAAACGTGGGACCATATCTCTAATTCAATTAATCAACTTTCACAAAACATTATTAAAAGCTCACCTAGCAATTTCGATGCATCGAAGCAAGTTAAGAAAATTAAAGAAATAACACATATTAAAGAAAAGTTGGATACAATCCAAAATATTTTTTTCTGTCCCAACTTTTCTCATAACCATCGCTAATTTATTTACGTGTACTCATATTCTAAGCTTGTATCTTGAACATAGCAATTGCACTGTTTTGTCCTATATTGAATGGGTTCTTTACGTTTCAAATACTGTTTCAGGCTTGATAGCTATGCTGTGGATTGCAGGAGGAGTAGCGATTGAAGAGCGCCAATGCTTTTTCATAAGAAAGCAAAGCTAAAAATGCTTCTTGTCGAAAGTCTTGATGAACCATGACTTGAAAGATAACTGTTCGATAAACCTGATTTCGTTTTTACAGGCTGGGATATTATTTCTTACAGAAGGAATAATATGCTTGCTGTGATAGGAACATTAATAACGTATACTGTACTGATCGCTGATAAATAAAATGGATACTGACTGTGACGATATATTTTAAAGTCATTTAATTTAATATTGCACTTAGCGTTAACTATATCTAATGCTTGAAAACATGTGAGAGCACAATTTTGTTTTATTTTACAATTTTTTTTCTATGAAATGTAAATTTGAGTGTTTTTGTTTAATTCAAAAAATCAAATTAAAAAAATATTATCGGAATAAGTTTTTCTTCTTGATATGATGTTTTAATTGTCTAAATTTTTCATGTAATTACATTTTTAAGTTATTTCTGAAAATGTTACCCCCTCAGGGGGCTCACCTTTAGGTGAGTACGGGTGTCACAATCCCGAGGTGCCCTAGTGATCTTTTCCTTTTCCCACGGGGTTTACTGTTTTTGGTAAACACGGGCTTCACGAACCCGGGGTACCCTAGTGATCCTTCTCCATTTTCGACCCTCTTTCTTGTCATTCAATTCATTCTTTCTTTCTCTTTACCCGTCTAGACCACAGATATTAAAACAAATGTTTGGCGCAGTATAGCCGAAGTCGGCTCTTGCGCCAATAAACCCCAAAATCACTCACTCACTCACTCACTGAAAATGTTACACTATACCGTGATGTTTAAATTACCTTGATACTCATAAAAGTGTATTCTTTGAAATGTGGAGAATCTGTTTTTAATTTTCAGGAAAATGGCGTGATAATCTAACGTGTTCATATAAACATTCATAGTATTTAATATCCTGACTTTATCAATCCAAATATTGGCTATGTCACTGAAATCTACTGAAAACCCTTTGCATTATTGATTGCACAAATCTTGTACCTTTAAATGCGCATTTCAGTTTCGGAATAAATGAGAAGAAAGATTTTATGAGTTTTTAATTTATTCTTGTAAAATACAAATAACTTATTTGCTCAAATCTAAACCACACTTTTTTTCCTAATATTAAAGGTACTGAAAATCGGGCGTGACTTAGAATAAAATTAGTGAAAATGCGTTGGATGGGGCAATTAGATCAATAACAGATTCTAAACTATTTTACAGTATTTTTCATTTTCCACAAAGACGTGTTGAGAATTTCGGTTGCGACTGAGATTCGAGCAAATACGGTATGTTGCTAATACCCCAAAAGACATAAAGATTCCAAAATATTTATAAAAGGTAGGGATAATATGATACCTGCATCGCTAATTATTTCAAACATTGCTAATGAAAAGAATTTTAGAAAAATCAAAAGAAACATTTGACTAACATAGAAAAGTATCTATCGGACGGACCACAAGCTACAATACCTGCTGGAGACCACTTCTTAGCACTCTCATTTTGAAAGAGAAGCACTGCTGTGCCTCAGAACCAAGTAGACAATTTTGTAGTTCATCAAAGACAAAAATCTCCACTAGTGCAATGGAAATATATCTTAACAATTCATATTTCGAAGCAAGATGATCAGAAGTGCTACTATAGAAATGAGATTATTTATGTTAGACAAAAAAAATTTCCTGTATCAGAAAGCAATGGGCTTCTGTACTCTTCACACATGAGCCAATGTCTGGATTGGTGTGTAATAAATGGGGTCTGTTGACCTGGAAAGAATAAGGCATCGGCTTAAACTAATCTAACAGTGTTGAAGGCACAGTTACAGAGGATGTAGAATCATCATATATGGTATGGATAAAAATATCTTTCAGTGGTCACACTTGCTTGCTTATGTTCTATTAAGGAACTCTGAATGGTTTGAATTATCAGAACGTGATCCCTGATAAATATGTCTTACCCATTTGCAACTGGTATTGGCTAATGAATTCATACTGATGGATGATAATGCACAATCACCAGGCAGGTGAAGTAAACGCGCAATGATAAGTACTTGGTCCGTATAGCGCTGAGAGATTGTATGACTTCATCTAGAACATCAGCTTTAGATGTGACGTGCCAAACCAACCTACCAACATGGTTCATCATGCCATGTAATAGGAAATATTTGAAACAATTCAATTCCCATGACATTACATGCAGAGTTAGTAAATAGAGGTCAAAAATACAAACTTAGTTTTTTTATGTGTTAATCATGCATCTTTTAAAGATATTTATTGACAGAAAAATATAAAAAAATAAAATATAACTATCCCTTTAACATAAATGAAAGATTAAAACTGTGCACAAATATATGTTTCTTTTAAGAATTTTTTTATTAAAATAAGTTAGAGTAAACTTAAAATATGACTATTCTTCACAATATAAATAAAAAACTAAATTTGTACACGTATTATGCATTAAAACATTTATGAAAAATTAAATAAACAACATAAAATATAAGTATTTATGCAACAAAGTTAAATAAAAAATTAAAATTTTAATGCGAACCTTGTCCTTCCAGAGCTCTACTTAATGTTGCAATATCAGGTGTATAATTTGGGGCTTACAGTTTGACACAGGATTCTGAATGTTCAACTGTTAAACGGTTTCTTATGGACTCAAAATATATTTGATATAAGAAAAAATTTGTTCACATAGATATGTGGAACCAAAAGTGAAAACCAAAGCCCATGCTATTTTTTCAAACGATTAAATCGTTTCGGCTATGACATCCAGCAATTTAAAACAGCTGTCGTTTTATTGCTAGAGTTATCTTCCAAATTTTTCCATAACTCCGTAAATTTTGCTTTCTATTATTCTGAAGACGTTAATTCAAAAGGTTCCATTTCAAAATAATTAATTTCCATCTACTCAAAAAATAACAAATTGAATTGGATTATTAATAAGTCTATTAAATCAGGTTTGATTAGGAAAGAAAATATAGGCATATAAGCTTCAAAATCTTTGCATCTTTTAGAAAACTCCTCCTTACGTGCTTTAACGTAGGTTTGCAGTTCATTTTTGTCTACGGTTCATGTATTTGTAAGCTCTGTAACATTTGGGAAGTATTTGAAGTTATAAGTATTAATATCACTGGAAAATATATTTAATTTTGTAGCAAAGCCTTTCCGATATTCAAAAAGCGCAAGCTCTGACTCTTTCCTTGCAATCCTAAATTTAGTTCATTAAGATGTTTAGTTATATCTGTCAGAAACATCTATTTACATAACCATTCCTTATCGTGTAATTCGGGAAAATGTTGTCCCTTCTCATTAAGAAAAATTTTAATATACCCCAAGCATGACACAAACTTATTTAAGACATTACCATTACTAAGCTAATGGACATGACTGTACAAGAAAAGATCCCATATTCACTTTCCATTTCTTCTAAAAGAGATTTAAATTGTCTGTTTACTAAAGAATATCGAGACACTATAAAATTAACTATTTTAACAACAGTGTTCATTACAGAAACTAAGCACTGAGACGAAATTTCGGCAACTAAATTCTCTTGTTGTATTATGCAATGGAATTTCAGTATTTATGTCACTAATATTCTAGTCCGCTGTAGGTTCTTAGTTTAAACTCTGAAGATTTCATTAATTAACAGATACACAATAACATCAATCCATCTTTAGTGGCTAAAGATTTTATTTATTTTAACAGTCACACACACACAATACACACAATATTTAAAACCCACTAACACTAAACATTAACTGTTGTTTCACGCCATTTTTGTTTGTCATGCTACAGATTGTAGCCGCCATTCGCCTCTCCTCCATTATTGTCATGTTCTCCGTCTTTCCCTATTCCGATGGCAGCACCACCTATATAGGTTTTTTAGTCCGGCGAATCTTACAATGTCAAATGTGATTTTTTGGAAGTTTGACACACAAATCCTTTTTCCTTGCTAATCATTGCATTAACACCATTAGTAGTTACACAAAATATTTTATTCATATTGTCGCGTAGATTAAATCAATATGGTAATTCGATACTCAAGACTTTATTCTACAAACTGAATATTTCCTCTCCTTATATATTGCCATCGAAAGTTCTAGAACTTTCCATAATTATAATTACAGTTAACTTTTATAAATACAAATAAAATAAAAAATAAATAAAAGCATGAAAGAAATAATGAATTACAATCAATAAAAAACTAAGCGCGTGACACAAAAATTGAAGTTAATTCAAAGAAAACAAAATAAATTTTTTTTCAAGTCATCCGTAACCGGCCACGTGAGTCTGTGTCCATGGCAACCTAAGTGAACTATTTTCTTTCCGCCATATTTCTCCCTCCTGAAGAAGAAACAGCTCCCCCTGTAATCCAGTTTGGCTTCTCTTAACAATTCGAGGAATAGTGCGTACTCTCTTATGTAGTTGATTTACTGGGTCAAGGTAGGGCTTTTTAATCTCAGGACGTGGACTACATCCTTTTGATTTCGTCGTCTGCTGTTCTTTTAAGTAATTTGTACTTCATACGTTACGTCCGAAAGGCGTCCAGTTATTCTGTAAGGACCAAAGTAGCGTCTAAGGAGAGTTTTTCGGAGAGTCCAACTTTTCGCACTGGAGTGAAGGCCCAAACTAAATCATCAACATTATAATTAACTTGTCGTGGTCTCTTGTCGTATCGTTGCTTATCTGAGGATTCACCATCCAGAATGTGTATTTTTGTGAGTTGTCTACCTCTTCAGTCTTAGTGATCAGCTGTTGCACATAATTATTGCAATTATTTTCTTTGTCATGTAGAAGAATTACGTCAAGAGTAGTCTTGACATTTCTGCCATGAATTAGAAAGAATGGGCTGAACCCAGTGGAATCTGGCATCCCTGAATAGTAGGCGAAAGTCAAAAAGGGTAAGAGTGTGTCCCAGTTTCTTTGTTCGACATTTATGTACACTGAGAGTATGGCAGCCAACTTTTTATTGAATCTTTCCATCAAGCCATTGGTTTGTGGATGGTAGGCAGTCGTTAGAAGATGAGACGTCTGGCACAATTGATTGATGTCTTCTATAAGGTAGGATAAAAAGGAACGTCCTCGGTCACTTATCATTTCTCTAGGGGATACGTGCTTCAGTAGAATTTCTTCAACTAAAAATTTAGCTAGTTCGATGGCTTCATTCAGCTGTGGGCAATGCTTTTGTAACTGGAAATCTCATCAAGTAATCCCTACAAATAATGATCCATCTATTTCCATTTTGGGTAGCCAAAAAGCGTCCAAGTAAGTCTATTCCAATCTTTGCAAATGGTAAATTGGGAGGTTTTATTAGGTGAAGTTGTCCCGATGGAAGTTGGGGTGGAGATTTCCGCCTTTGGCATTCCTTGAAATGTGACACATATCGGCGTACACTCCCATGTATAATCCTGTCCAACAGTAACTTCCTCCTTATTCGATTATACGTTTTGGCAAATCCGAGATGACCGGCTATCGGTGCATCATGAAGACTCTTTAAGATATCATGGTGGAGTTGTCTCAGCACTTCTAAAAGCCATTGTTGTCTTATAGGATCACAGTTTCTCTTGTATAGCACGTTATTTCTTATTTGATAGCTTATTTGGTAGCCATCAGTTTTCTCGGGAATTTTAATTATGGACATGAGGTGTTTATCTTTCAGCTACTATTTCCTGTAATCTGCATTAGCTGCAAGGGAAGGGATTTCATCAGAGTTCTAAGTTTCGGTTTCGGGAAGAGGTTTTCTTGATAAAGAATCAGCGTCTGAATGTTTGCGGCCGTTCTTGTAAGTGATGTCTATGTCATACTCTTAAAACCTCAAAACCCAGCGTGCAAGTTTTTCGGAGGGATCTTTTACATTGGCTAATCAACATAAAGAATAGTGATCTGTTACTACGGTCAAGCATCTTACGAAGAGGTACGGTCTAAACTTACTAAGAACCCAGATGACAGCAACACTCTTTTTCGGTTGTCGAGTAGTTCTTTTCAGCAGTTGTCAGGGACCTGGATGCGTAAACTATTGGTCTTTTTTTACCTTCTTGGATCTGTACTAGTACTACACCAATGCCATACCCGCTAGCATCAGAGTGTGTTTTTTTCTCTTCATTAGGAAGAAAATGTCCCCAAACGGGGCCGCTGGTCAGTAATTTTTTAAGAGACGAAATTAATTCCTTTTGCGAAGTTTCCTTTAAAAACTTCGCATCTTTCTTCAACAAGTCATGTAACGGCTTCGTGATATCGGCGAAATTTTGATAAAAATCTCCGGTAATAGGAAAATAGGCCCAGAAAACTTCGGACATCTGCGACATTATGTGGAACAGGAAAACTTGTTACATCTGAGGCCTTTTGTGGATCCGGATATATTCCATCTTGATCAATTAGATGATTTAATATCGTAAGTTTCTTTTTTCCGAAAGAGCCTTTATCAGAATTTAGCGTCAGACCCACCTCCTGGATATATTTCAAAACCTTTCTCAAACGTACTATATGTTCCTTAAAATTTGGTGCATACACGATGATGTCATCTAGATAGCAAAGGCAGATATTCTATTTGAGACCGCCCAGTGCATTGTCGATCGATCATACGCTCAAATGTAGCCGGGGCATTGCATAAGCCAAAAAGAATGACTTTAAATTCATAAAGCCCATCTGACGTCACAAATGCAGTTTTTTCCTTGTCTTTGTCACTCACTTCTATTTTCAAAATATCCCGTCTTTAATTCCATCATAGAGAAAATATTTTCGCCCACTAATCTGTCTAAGGCGTCATCGATGCGTGGAAATGGATACATGTCTTTCTTCATGATTTTGTTCAGTCTTCTAAAATCGACAAAAAAAGTGCAATTCCCCATTCTTCTTTTTCACAAGAACAACTGGAGATGACCATGGGATATCTAAAGGTTGTATCATATCCTATTTTAGCATCCGTTGTACTTTTTTTTCAATCACACGTCTCTCAGTAGTGGATATATGGTAAGGTCTTTACTTAATTGGGGCACTGTTACCTGTGTCAATCTTGTGTTTTACAGTATAGCATCTGGAATTTCACTGTTTTCCACTAAAATCAAAAAGTTCACCAAATTCTAATACTAAATTTAACAATTGTTCCTTCTCAATTGAAGTTAACTCAGCGTCTAAAAGTACTTCTAATTTTTCTCAGTTATTCTTGTCCTTGTCTTGCGTCCCTGAGAGCCACCTCAAACTTCATTTTTCAAGGAACAAATTGCGTCTTTTTCTATAGCTGCCAAGCAGGCTATATTTATCACATTCGGAATCAACTGGATTAAACGAGAGAAATTGGTTATCCATACTTTACAGCAACCACTCTCGATATTCACAATCGATGCTGGGATAGATAGTTCCCATTCGCACATGAGATCTTTATTACCTATAATCAAAGCTTCATTTACGTCTTGAATATCTGGATTGAGGGCACATATTTGATTTGATGAATTAGGTTTAATAAGGTAATCTGTTGCGGCAAACAAATAAAAATCCGATTCATTGGATTACGTGTTTGGAAATGTTTCTGCGAGTTGAGGCATTTCATTTCCATAATGAAGTGACTCGGAAGTCCCAAACAAGTATCATTTGATGACTGCATTGCGGAAACACCGGAAATTCAAATGGTTTCCCAATTCCATTCCAGTTTACTTTTAATACACATCTTCCTGAGGGGCAACAGGTTTTCCACAAGTAGGTTTCAGTGTTGGTCCAGTTTCGGCAAACATAGGGACATTCAATTATTGGTGTAATTCTTTAGATATGACAAAGTAATAGGCACCTGAATCAACGAGAGCATTATGCACTGTCCATTTACAGTAATATTTGTTTTATTTTTCAATTTCGCTGTAATGTACGTCGGGTGATTTTTCTCAATTGTGGCCTCACCTTTTACACAGGTCGCTTGAGTTAGTTTTCCTCATTTAATCAGCGTGGAGTATGGCTGGATTAGCGTAAGGCGACTGCGATTGTCGGCGGATGCGGGAATGTAGAGGATATGGTGAATGGCTCTGAAATTGGAGGAAGTCGGCTGTGCATAGTCTTCAAAATTTTGTATTGAGTCAGTGTCTACGTCTCGTCGAAAGTTGAAAGTTCTAGTGGGTCTTGCATCCGAAAATATACGGCGTCTCTTTCTACAGTACCTCAAAATGTGTCCAGGGCGTCCGCAGTCTGTTAGCAGTGAGAAACGTTGCTGTGGGTTCACCAAAGGTCTGTTTTACGTTTTTGTACGGAAGTATTTCTTATTTCCCGTCTTAGCAACAACTTAATTGTGGCTGCGAGTTGAGAAGTGGTGTTGTGTCGAAGAACAATGTTGCGTCGTTTTGGGGCGGAAAGAGGTACAATAGCTTCCATAACTTCTTCTCGTACCTTAGATGCAATGTCAGGAGATGAATCATGTTCTTCCTTATTGTTGCATGGTATTTTGGGTAAACCATTTCTGAGTTCTTCTATGACAATATCACGAATTAAAGATCTCGGTTTCGATCGATACTGCCGAAACATTAGGAAGTCTCTCGAATCGTGTTCACGTGATACGCCTTTTTCGAAGACTTTCGATGTGGCAGCACCTTTTTATAAACTCATTTACTGTCCCAATATCCTGAATTAAAAGTGTGGTACAAATATTCCGCTATGCCCTTTCATGAGATGGCCTACTTTCTCATCTTCCGACATAAAAGGGTTAGTTTCCAACCCAAAGAGAGAGTATATCTTGAATGTACGATTCAGACGTGTCTCCTAATCGCTGTGATCGAGCTTCACGCCGTACTTCATCGTTTCGACAAAATGCATTATTCAATAAGTTCTTAAACATAGTCCAGTTTGTGAATATGTCCTCAATGTTATCGAAACATTGTCGAGCTGTACCGGTGAGGTAGAAAATAACGTTCACCAAGCATAACTGCTCATCCCAACGGTTATAGGTGGCTATTCTTTCAAAGTCCTTCAAACATTTGTTAGTTTCTTGTTGGTCATCTCCAGAGAAAATACAAGGGTTTCGGGGTAACTGGTAGGGCAGTATCGGTATTGAGGCAAAATTAACAGGAGTGGAACTGCCATCCATATGCGTGGTTTCTCTTGCATCAGGCATTTTTCTACTACCTCTAGTTGGATTAAGCAATGCACAACACTTTGGAGAAAATCCTTGAATTCGTAGACCTCTGCGTAGCTCTTTCGTGGTATTTATTTTATTTATTATTTATTACTTATTTTCTTTTATTTTACCCACCGCCTCCACCAAACTATCGTGTAGGTTAAATCAATATGGTAATACGATACTAAAATAAAATGACAACTCTTGCTAGACACAACTCCAAACTTTATTCTACAAACTGAATATTTCCACTCCTTATACATTGCCATCGAAAGTTCCAGAAATTTCTATAATTATAATTACATTTAACTTTTATAAATACAAATACAATAAAATAAGAGCACGAAAGAAATAATGAATTACAATCAATAAATAAAACGAAGCGCGTGACACAAAAATTGAAGTTAATACAAAGAAAACAAAAGAAATTATTTTTTCAAGTCATCCGCAAACGGCCACGTGAGTCCGTGTTCATGGCAACCTAAGTGAACTATTTCTTTCTCCACAATATCAATATTTTTGCCTTCCAAATATTTTAAATGAAAAAGAATATCCTATCCTTTAGTTGTACCAGACAGAGGGGGGAATCCTGTTCATAACTCTTCATAAATACGATCTTTGTCACAATCTCGAGCAATTACTGCAAGACGCGCAACATCATTCATGTCTTTATTTTTGTAGCGATATAATCTAAATAAGCCAGTAACAACCTCCGCACCATGATGATCATTTTGGTGTAGTGGTTAAGTTACTCGGCTTCGTACCCAAAGGTCCCGGGTTCTGTTCTATAGGATAAAAACGTGCCACGTCATTTGGTGACCCTAGCTTAACTAAGAAAAGCAAAACCTATACTGATCTGTAGTGGCGCCATCTACTCGCAAAAAAAAGAGCAACCAAGGAAAAAAACATTCGTCAGATACACAAGAGAGCAACCAAAAAAAAATTCGTCAGATAAACATTACGCAAAAGAGTAACCAAGAAAAAAAATTCGTCAGATAAACATGACGCAAGAGAACAACACACAAGAAACTGACCGCTCCCATTAACAACTATATCATTCGTTCGCCTAACCAGCTCTCTGGTAGGGGAGTGTGTAGCGATATAATCTAAATAAGCCAGTAACAACTTCCGTACCATGGTGATCATTATGGAGTAGTGGTTAAGTTACTCGGCTTCGGACCCAAATATCCCGGGGTCTGTCCTATAGGATAAAAAAAACGCGCCGTTTCATTTTGATCACGAGCAATGCAAAATGCAACAATTTCTTGTAAACCTGAATTTTGTTTCGCAATTACATTTTCTGTAATTTATGTTATTTTTTCAACATTTTGCGCAGAAGCAAGTATTTCTTGAACTTGGGATATTTGGTAAATTGCTGTACAATATTTCAGCATTTTTTAAGTGTGTCCTTTATATGTTTGCCATCTGTAAAAGATTTTCTTTTGGCTGCTATACAATAAGCAATAGCGAAACTACATTTTGTCACTTTTGGTATGACTCCAATTGTTTCACATAAAATTGTAGTTTCCTTTTTATAAACAGAGACATATTTTTCTGAAACTTCACATTTCTCAACAGAATTGCTAAATACGGCCTGGTGTTAACTTTGAAAATGTGTTTGTACACTCGACGTACGACATAGAACACATACAGCTCGATCTTTTTGTTGTACGAATCCGAATTTACATTTGTGCAAAAATCTTGGAAATTGTGAGCATCAAGATTTCTTTTTTTAGTCATCATTTGATTCAATATGTAACTATGAATTGTAGAAATAACTAGCTTTTACCCGCAGCTCGCTCGCATCGATGTCTTCGCGTTGATGATTCGTTATGACAAAATCGTCATCATTATCAATAGAAAGTAAATAAAATAATATGATAATTCTTTTATTGCTTGACTGAGACCATTAAAATTTAAACATTCTGAAACTGAGGTTAGTTTAAAAAACTGAAAACATATTTTATTATAAAAATTAGCAACAAAAATTCAATAACTTAAATTATTAATATTTTAAAAAGTTGAAAGTATCTATGTTTAATACATAATTTCTCTTTAAAAGACCACAAAACAGAATATTATTTTAAGATGATTCTGTATATTGTATTATATATTCTTCCGTCAGTTTCAAATATGTGAAGATTTCAGGCATTGGACACACGCGAACAGACTGCATATAGTTGGCATTGCTTTTCCAAATGCTGCAATGAATTTCCCTGCTACCTGCAATATTTGCCCCTGCGCTTTGTTAATGGTAACAGCAAAACTGAGTTTGATTGGAAATTGAACTTGTTTGAATTGAAACGGTAAGTCAGTGGAGATAATTGAAATTCCAAATATGGTAACACTTTCTCTTTTCATGACACCTGTTAAAATAAAGACACCAAGTATGTTCTGCATCAATTTTGTGATTCGAAGCCTTGTTCCATTACATAATCGAGGAGCTTCTAGATTTTGCCTAAGCATAACTGGTACATTTAGATTGAACTGAAGTTTATGTGAGGGTACACGTGAAAGTTCAAGCGAATTTAAAAACTCGATGGATATGAAGTGCTTTGTTCTTTATCTATGATTGTATTCTTTGATAAATATTCCTTCATTCCCCCAGCACGTGGTTTAAATTTTCAGTTTTGATTTTATCGACAATGTCATTGTTAGGCGCCAATATTGATCTTGCGCACAGCAAATGATCACAATTTAAATTTTGTTGCAAGCCCGGGTGAATTTCAATAATCAGATCTACATCAATTTTTACTAAATTAAAAAATTCTCTGGAAAGTAAAATATAACCTCCAACACATCTGCTTCCAAACATCCATCACCGATTTTTAATTGCGTTTCTGCATTATGTTCCGAATTTACGCCGTAGTGAAAAGACCATCTTATATTCGTTTTCAGACTGAATTTTTCAACTTTCGCGCATAAGTTTGATGATTTAATACAGGTTCTGATTTCATCTTTCAATGCACCCCTCTGGATTACAGAGAGAGCTTTTTTAACAGAAATCACCAGCCAATATATAAAACTACCATTCCTCCCATAATATCTGTAATATCTCGTAGATCTTGAGGAGTCCGATTTAACACTTCTATAGCTTTCTTGTGAGACATCGTACTTTCATCCTACACTAAAAGCTTACATTGTCGAAGCATCCTGCCTCCAAAGCTATTTTTGTTGAAATTGCAGATGGATGAATCTTTAAGTGAAATATTCAAGGGTAATTTTAAAACGGAATGTGCAGTACGACCGTCTGTCAGTAGTATCGTGGCTGTATCGGAAGAAGCCTCAGCAACTGCTATTTTCTGATTTTTTTTGATGGACATTAATTATATGTTTAGAAAAAACGTTTTTCTGGATACTCTAGCGGCGTCGAGAAAAAAGAGTGCACCACTGCCGGATTCTATTTTATGTAACACTTGACGGAAAACATGACTTTGTTCTGGAGTTATTTGAGAGATTAATTCTGTTACTTAATGTTGTAATGCTGTAAAATTGTAGTCTAATTCTCAAGCAATTTCAATATCGAAACCATTTCCGTCGACTTATCACGGACGAATCATTCCAAAATCATGTAGTTTCTTCTCAACCATTGTGAAAACTTTATTTTCAATTGTTATTAGCGTTTCGTTGTAGATGTGTTCATTGAAAAGCATATCTGCTTGTACTTGCTGCAGTCGTCGAAAAACCGACTGCGACCATGTACGCTTTGTACTTATTCCAATGGGTTTGAGGATTAGAACGACCGCAAGTTGATATAAACATAGCGTAAAGTTCCTTAATTAATTTTATTCGGCGATTGACATTGTATGGCTTCTTCTATTGTAATATCTAGTAAATCTTCATAGTAATACCTCCATAATATCTAGATATCCATAAAATATCTAGATTCAGTATATGTGAAAATTTTTGTGCAAAATATGAACATTGTGGAATAAGGTTTAAAAAAATTAAAGTATTAAATATTCGATAAATCAAAACTTTTTATAAAACTGTAATTTAATATTACCATAGAGCTTTCAATATCACACAATTTGGTAAAACTTTATGTCGTTTCCCTCTTTTGGGAGAAAATTTGCATTAAAATTTCTGGGATTGTAGGAATAGAGAATTTCTTAGCCAACTGGGCTATATTTCTCAAAGTTTGAGTTTGACATTTTACAAACGTAATGTAATAAACGTTAGACGTTTAATAAAAAACCATTAAAAAAATTGGTTTTTTTTTTGTAAATATGCTAAATCACACTATGTTTCAGTTATTTGTTACAAATGTGGGAAAATTTTTATTAAAATTTCCATTATTGACCAAATGCATAATTTTGCACCAACTTGGCGAGGAGTAAGCAGCGTCCCACGGTTTTACCCACATAGTTCCCGTTCCCGTAGGAATATGAAGATAAAATATACCTTATGTTACTCGCTGATAATGTAGCTTTCCATTGGTGAAAGAATTTTTGAAATCGTACCAAGCATTTTTGAGATTAGACAGACCGACCGACAAACAGACAGACAAAAATTTTAAAAATTGATTTTTTGATATCAGTACCGTATATACATTTAAATGCATTTAGCAAAAAGCTGCTAATTTGAAATTACAAACAGACACTTCATTTTTATATATTTGTATAGATTAAATATTTTGACAGAGTAACTATACTTTTTGTTTATTATGTTTCCGCAACAAAACGTTTGTTAAGCAGCGTTTGATTTATACCTAAGACATTTTTTTTTTCCCGACGCTGCCCAAGCTTTTGGTGGGTAAAGGACAAACTACTATCTTTTTTTTTCACTGAGCTGTAATGAGCGATACTTCATTTTACAAATATTACTCTCTAATTTTTATTTGTGTTGAATATTTAACACTAATAATAAGTCACAATTAAGCAGTGGATGTTTTCTTTTACACAAAGTACATAAACTAAATCAAGCTGATTCAGCAGAATCATTTTATGGCAGGGAAAGGGAAAAATAACCTTTATATAAGAATGTGCGAGGCGTTGAAAGGAAAAACAGAACGGTTTAGCTTTATCTTATAATTTTGTAGTGGTGGCATGCCACTGAGAATCGTTTCACGTGCCACATTTGGCATGCGTGCCATAGGTTGCCGACCCCTTGTATAGAGTAAATATTCGAAGGTAAACCATCAATAGTAATATTACAGTCTTGTATATCAAAGTTCATACGAAGGAAAATTCGTTTCTATCACAAGGAATAAGTAATTCTGTAGTCAACGAACAGCTATTTTGATGAGTACTATATCAATGCTATATATTGATGTTCGTTAAGAGTTTCAACACAAAAAACATTCTTTATTATGCCGCTTTGTATATGTTTTTGATTTTTAACTCGTTAATGATATTTTATTCCACATAATTTTGTACGCAAAAACTATGGATCTGAGAAACAACACAGAGTATAAATATAGAGATATATCATTTATAGCTTTTGAGTAGACACAAAGGATCACTATTTTGAAACAAACAACCTCTTCTTTCATATCCATTTTGCTAGGTTATGTATGTTACATATACGTGAGTACAGTATAAGTAACTAGAGTTCCAACAACAGCGAACATTGTGCTTCTTCGATAGGACAGTATGTTCCATCCCGTAAACACAAATTCTGGCTTAGAGAACAACCAACGGGCAAGCCGTGGTTTTTCGGAAATTCCAACTGAAAGCATTCTCTTTTGAGCTTTGTTATAAAACACTTCTCTAAATTTGCATTCCTCAAGTGGTATTCCTCCTGCGGTCCACATGGGGATTATTATATATATCAATGAGTTAAAAAAATAAATACCCCTTTCAAAGTATAAGGAAATAAGGTAAGCATACCATTCGGTAGTGTACAAATATATACCAATTACAGAAGCCGCAATAAATAAATTAGCGATTATGATTGTAAAAGTTGGAAAGGAAAATATATCTTCTATAAAACCCAAAATATTGTCTATTTTGTCTTTTCGCTTAAGTATCTCCAACTGCTTAGATGTATCAAAGAGCTCTGCAGGACAGCGTTCGATTTCTTCGGTAAGTTGACGGATATCTGCTGTAAAACACAAACAGAGCGTACCGTATAACACCACTATCAAATTGGTAAAAGTAGGATATACAAGGGCATAAATAAAGTTCTTCAGACCTAAAAAGATGATTCTTGCATATTCATTTCTTATTTTATATCCATAAGAATAACAGTTCGGATCCACATGAATTATATAAATCGTCAAGAATATCGTAAAAAGAACAGGAGTGCAAATTAATGTAAATATAAAACAATTTGCGCTTTTCATGCATAAATTTAAAGATGGGTCTTGGAATTTTTGTAGTAAAATTTCACATCGTTTTCGTTTCAAATAGAGGGCATACCACGATAACATAGACAAAGGGTATGCAATGATATAGGCGAAAAGAGTCTTTAGTTCTACGCTTTCGGTTTGTAAAAAGGAGTACACAACGAGTATATCCAAATTTACGAAAATGAAAATTATTTTAGGTAGAATTGCTAGCAGTCGCAAACTAATATTTTCATATGATGTGTCGAGAAGTCCAGTCCAAATTAGAAATGGTTTCTGAAACACTAATTGATTGTTGGTCGCACATTTTGTAGCTATCTTCGTAGATTTATTAGCAAAATTAATTTTAATTTGATCAGTTTGTCCTCTCGGAGTATTTGATTTTCTGAAATTAAAATATTTCATTTTGAGTAATTTATACTTAAATAGTGAAGGCGGTCGTAGGAAAAAAAAGCAACTTGTGTTTGCAATTAAACTTTAAGGAAAGTTAACATTTAAATCCATTTCTAAATGAATCAGAAATAAATTATTTTTCCCAAGACACCCTTAAATGCAAACAATCAGTAATGAATTGAATTTCGCTCGCCGTTTTTACATTAAACATCTATTTCGTAACTGTAGACTGAAGTTGATTTCGTCCAACCCCGTAAAGTAACATATAGTCTACTGTTCGTAAGGAGATCGGTTTATTATATTCCAGACAGCATTAATCGATATTTGGCATAAAACAACAAATTTTGAACAATGAAAAAGGAGGAATCAATGAAGGTAATATCTTTTTTGACAAGATCATGATGAATTTGTCTCGTAATTTTGCTTTGTTGACAAATTTCATGAAAACACTTTCCTAAAAATGTTTCCTTCAAAATAAGGCTAAATTGGTAAAATTTCTCTTTTATAAATAGATGACCTATTTTTTCCTACTTATCATAGTTTTGTGTAAACAAAGGAGTTCTAGATTGGACTTATCTATGAAGTTATTTTGGTATAGATAAAATAGTGACAAGTAATGTAGGTTAAAAAAAAGGATGGTATAAGGATTCCTCATGTATTGCTATCAATGAATTGTATCCATATTCACAGAAATCAAAATTATTTTGAAAATATCAGATGGTAAAGTGTAACATACTTTTTGTATAGGATTGGCCATAAAGTCCACCCAGGAAAGAAAATAAAACAAGAATGCAGGCAAACCTTCAGAGAATGAATGAATTTGTGTTGTGTGTGGCTTGCGTATAAGTTTGGGATGTTATTATTATTTCCAGATTCGGAAGTCAATCGCCTCAAGATAAGTGGTATTATTTTTTCTTCGTTTAAATAAGGTTAACGGATTCGTTTGGTCATTTTTCAATGAATTAAACTACGAGATTCGTCATCTACAGACCTGTTTTTTTTTCAAACCAATGTTTTTTTTCCAATCAAAGAAATGCAAACGCAGTGGCTAACGCAACCATCTTGGTGCGGAAGGGGGCCCAGTATTCTCAGGGACCAAAAGCCTGTGTTTTGTTATGGTTTTGCAATCCTTTGTAAGATCCAGCTTGAGGCCCAAAAACTGACTTTGCAGGGGGGCCCTAATATTCTCCGTTACGCCACTGTATCATTGCATAATGTTTAAGGAATGCTTTTTATTTAAGACAAAATCATTCGTTCTAAGACAGTTTCTGATTTCGAAAACCTGTAAAGCCGAATAAGTCAGAAGTAAAGAAAAATAAAAATATATATGTTCAACTTTCTGTGAATTCAGCTCTGTTCGATATTACAGTGAACTTACCTAGGTCATAGACTATCCGTTAAATGAAAGATAATTCTAATTGTATCATATACATATATAAAGCCAAGATGGTCTTAATTTAAATTAAATGCAGAATTTGAAAGCCTATTTTTATTTATCAAACTAAACTGAGGATTTATTGACAGAATTCATCAATCGTATTTGTTTGAGAAAATCCTGGACAATAAATATCTTAACATGATAAAATACTCAGATAAAGGGCAATGCATTTTTCACAATCAGTTGCTTATAAAAAGAGGATGTTTAGAAAAAATGAACTAATATAAATATTTATGAATTGCGAAAAAATGTAAAATGTAATTCTCTAACGGATTTCCTACAATGTATATCTATGCCGCAAAAAAGAAATATTTTCAATAATTTTGAAAATATTTTTGCATTAAAACGTATTTTTAAATATTATATTCTAAAAAAAAAGGAATTTTTTACAGCAGCACTTAAATATTTATCAATAATTTACAAAACCAATTTATTTATGTATTTTTCTGCCGAAAGTTTTAAATGCGATTTTGTAAAAAAAGTTGAACATAAATGTGTTTGAATGGGAAATTTTAGAATTTTAAGAATTTTGGAATCAATTTATTTTACAAGTCTATTGTTAAATTTTTTTCTTGGTATCTTTGCTTGGTTTATTTTATTGACTGATAACGTGACAAAAAGTGTTTTTAATATATTGTGCTTTTTTTGTTTTTTAACTCTTCCTGTGTTAGTAAATTTTTAAATAATAATACATTGGAAATTGTTACAACAAAACAACACACACACACACACACACACACAACACACACACACAACACACACACACAAACACACACACACAACAACACACACACACACACACACACACATATATATATATATATATATATATATAACTGATTGTGAATTAATTTACAAAAATATTAAGCATCAGACCGCACAGCTACAAAGAATTTCATTATTGTTTATGTTGATAAAGTTCCGGGTAATTATGCAATTATTTGCAAGTGGTTGCATGCTGATATGCTAAATAGACATTTTCATAATAATAATGCTTTAAAAAAATCTAATTCAAGCAATAGATAAATTTTTAATCGAATTTCTGCTTTTTATAAAAACAACTAGATTTACGCATTTCGGATATTAAATTCCCTCGTATTTTCCTAACTCCAAAATTCTCACAAAATATCCTATAACAAATATTCTTTGAATAAACTAATTAAGTATGATAAATATCTTTCTGTTTGGATAATATTTATTTCCACTTTTATGATATATGAAAGCATTAATTTCAATTCTTGTTACTTTTTTAGATACATAGATGACTTAATCATATTTAGTAATATAGTAGATTATGTTCCTAGTTTTATATATTATCCGCAATATCTGAAATTATTAAAAACTAATTACAATAATGAGTCTGCAAATTTTTGCTTCATTAAATGTTAGAATATAATCTACTAATTAGATAATTTTGATATAAGGGATTCTTTTGATTTTAACATTATTAATAGCTTTAGACAGTAAGCTGCACTATCTATTTTTAGATATTATCTTAAATTTTATAAAAAGAAACAATATTTAGTCACAGATAATGATGTTAAACAACAAAAAAATTATAAGCTGTTCTGCAATAAATGCTTGGATTACAACTGTCCAAGTAAATTCATTTTTAAATATATTTCTAAGTTATCTCTCTAATTCTTCCTTTATAATGTTTAAATATTTTTGCTTTTTTTTCTCCTTCTATTTTTTTATTAATTTCAATATGTTTTTGTTTGCTTAGTTTAATTACAATAAAATTATCTAGGTGGCACCACAAATTTTTGTTTCTGGTTTAACCAATTTTATCACGTCATTTCGCGTTGGTGCTTAACAATGTAAAGGTCATTTTTTTCTCTTGTGGTTTGCATTTTTTCATGTAAGTCTTTGCTTACTTTTTCCTTTTCAAATTTATTTTTTATTTCCATCTTTTTAAGAATCATTTCCTTTCATATTTAATTTAATTTAATTTTATTTTTCTGTCTGTTGCAAATTACACGTGGTTAGTTTTTGGCCTAACTTTTCAATATGGCTCTGTTTTGCAATTATGTCGAAAATTTCTGCTGGATCCGTAAAGTATACTTAACCCTAATTTTGCTGGTCCTAATTCAGCAAAAGCTTTAGAAATCATAATAGGTCTCCATTTTAGTCCATTGACTCTTTTGGTTTCTTACATTCTCTTCTAACTCTGTTTCCTGCTATACATTCGCTTATTTAATTCTTTTACAATATACTTTTCCACCATTTTTTATAGTTATGTTTCTTGAAATCTAGTTTGTATCTTCTAGCTTTGTTAGGGTATAATTTAGTATTGTCATCTTATTATACAATGTATTTTTTTCATTTTATGATACTATATATATATATATATATATACACTATCTGGCCAAAAGTATCCGGACACCCCTTAAAAAAGTGGTTCTGGCGAGTGACGCAAATTGATACGTAATTGAAAGCTATAAAAGTGTTGGTAGTGGTTTGTCAGATTGTATTTATGCGTTTGTGAGGCAATGAGTAAGTCAAAGGAGCTTAGTGAGTTTGATCGTGGCAGTATAGTGGGATGCCACCTTTGTGGGAAATCAGTTCGTGAGATTACGGACATTCTACAGAAGCCTAAATCTATTGTGAGTGATTTAATTGGGAAGTGGAAACGTCGAGGCAGTGAAACAGCAGAAAAACGAACCGGTAGGCCGAAAATACTTGGTGAACGCAGCCGCAGAACTCTGAAAAGGGTAGTGAAACAAAATCGCAAGTCCTCGTTGGTGGAAATTTCTCAGGAGTTCCAAAGTTCATCAGGAATTAGTGTTAGCAGCAGGACTGTCCTTCGAGAGTTAAAAAAACTTGGAGCCATGGTCGTGTGGCCGCTCACAAGCCAAACATCACTCCACAGAATGCGAAGCATCGATTGCAATGGTGTAGAGATCACCGTCATTGGACTGTGGACATGTGGAAAACTGTTCTTTGGAGTGATGAATCTCGCTTTACAGTCTGGCAGTCGGATGAACGCATCTGGGTTTGGCGGATGCCCGGCGAACGTTTCTTTAGTGACCGCATTGTGCCGACTGTTAAGTTTGGTGGTGGAAGCATAATGGTGTGGGGGTGTTTCTCGTGGTTTGGCCTGGGTCCGTTAGTTCTTGTGATTGGAAACATGAACTCTGAGATGTATGTGGACATTTTGGACAATGCTGCACTCCAAACTCTATGGCAATATTTCGGGAAGGCCCATTTCTCTTACAGCAGGATAACTGCTCCATTCACACATCTGAGGCTTGCACAGACGTGGTTTGACGAAATGGGTGTTCAAAAACTGGACTGGCCTTCTCAGAGCCCCGATCTAAATCCCATAGAGCACCTTTGGGACGAATTAGAGCTGCAGATTACGTAGCCAGTCAAATCGATCATCCTCACTGCAAGCACTCACTTCAGCTGTGATGGACGCCTGGAAGGCAATTCCTAAGGTCACCTATCAAAAATTGTAGAAAGTCTTCCCAAACGTGTGCAGGCTGTCATCCATGCAAAAGGGGGGGGGACCAACATGATATCAATATGTGCCTCAGGACGATCTAAGTCCATACCATGGGTGTCCGGATACTTTTGGCCAGATAGTGTATATTATATATATTTGTATAAAACGTCAAAGAAATGCAATGACTTCTAACATACACTCATGTCCATAAATTAAGGCTAATTCAGAATCACACAGAAATTGAACTCTAAAATAAAAATTTCACCTGTAGAATTATCACACACATCTTGAAGAAGAATATGCAAATTACAATAAACCTTCAAACCCGAACTGGGCAAGGTTGACTCAGCCTTTCATCCCATCAGTGGGTCGATAAAATGAGAACCAAGCTTACTTGGGGACCAAACACTGGGGGTTTCGCTCAGGCTGACCACCTGATCGGAACATCTGCTCATGCAACCAGCGCCCAATGGTCACGTATACTGATATGGCACAGTAGGCTCGGACCTCATGGCTGTTGCGCCACTGAGTTTGAGAGTTACAATAAACCACCAGATGGCATGGATAGTACGTCACAAGACGAGAGTATAAGGAATGGTGGCAAAGAAGTAAAATTGTTCACAAGCGCTTTAAAAGCCTTTCAGTGCAATAACCGCATAGTTATGGCACAAAGGAAGCATTTGGATGATTTTTTACGTGGTAGAATTATCGGACGACTGGAATGTGGACGTACCCCGAGGAGCTTGGAATCGCCCTGAGTGTAATCTCCAGGCTTTGGCAACGATTCCAAGATGGTGGTAATGTGAGTAGATGTTACAGCACAGGTCGCCCCCGAGTTACAACGCCGAATGAG